>CM042538.1:31557899-31597899 GCA_023630585.1 Cranoglanis bouderius
AAATGGGAGGCAGTAACAGCATGCGCCGCGTTTTTAAATTTGTTTTAAAAAGTTGTAAAAAATGTATTTGTTTGCTAATTCATTAATTGTGTTTTGGTACCTTTATCTTTGTAAGATATTGTTGCTGTCAAAGCCACACTTAATAACACATTTGTTAAAATTAATTAATTAGTAAATTTATTTTCTCATTCGTTTATTTACTTTATTTACCAACTTACTACCATTTGCTTTATTTCTCTTTCTCACATATTTTTACTGTCAAAGCCACAGATTGAAAAAACATGTTTCTGTCTGTCTGTCTGTCTGTCTATCTGCCTATCTATCTACCTGTCTGTCTGTCTATTTGTTTATTTTAATCTGTGTAAGATAGTATTGTCATGGTAATGGTGTATTGCAGCAAAAATTAGGAACGAAGCTCTCTATAGTGCGTGTCCAGGTTGTATAGTGTGTGTATAGTGTGTGTCCAGGTTGTATAGTGCGTGTCCAGGTTGTATAGTGCGTGTACCGGATGTATAGTGCGTGTACCGGTTGTATAGTGCGTGTACAGGTTGTATAGTGCGTGTCCAGGTTGTATAGTGCGTGTACAGGTTGTATAGTGCGTGTACCGGTTGTATAGTGTGTGTATTGTGCGTGTCCAGGTTGTATAGTGCGTGTACAGGTTGTATCGTGCGTGTATAGTGCGTGTACAGGTTGTATAGTGTGTGTCTAGGTTGTATAGTGTGTGTATAGTGTGTGTCCAGGTTGTATAGTGTGTGTATAGTGTGTGTCCAGGTTGTATTGTGTGTGTCCAGGTTGTATTGTGCGTGTCCAGGTTGTATAGTGTGTGCATAGTGCGTGTCCAGGTTGTATAGTGCGTGTCCAGGTTGTATAGTGTGTGTATAGTGCGTGTCCAGGTTGTATAGTGTGTGTCCAGGTTGTATAGTGTGTGTATAGTGCGTGTCCAGGTTGTATAGTGTGTGTATAGTGCGTGTACAGGTTGTATAGTGTGTGTCCAGGTTGTATTGTGCGTGTACAGGTTGTATAGTGTGTGTATAGTGCGTGTCCAGGTTGTATAGTGTGTGTATAGTGCGTGTACAGGTTGTATAGTGTGTGTCCAGGTTGTATTGTGCATGTACAGGTTGTATAGTGTGTGTATAGTGCGTGTCCAGGTTGTATAGTGTGTGTATAGTGCGTGTACAGGTTGTATAGTGTGTGTATAGTGCGTGTCCAGGTTGTATAGTGTGTGTATAGTGCGTGTACAGGTTGTATAGTGTGTGTCCAGGTTGTATTGTGCGTGTACAGGTTGTATAGTGTGTGTATAGTGCGTGTCCAGGTTGTATAGTGTGTGTATAGTGCGTGTACAGGTTGTATAGTGTGTGTATAGTGCGTGTACAGGTTGTATAGTGTGTGTCCAGGGTGTATTGTGCGTGTACAGGTTGTATAGTGTGTGTATAGTGTGTGTCCAGGTTGTATAGTGTGTGTATAGTGCGGGTACAGGTTGTATAGTGCGTGTCCAGGTTGTATAGTGTGTGTATAGTGTGTGTCCAGGTTGTATAGTGTGTGTATAGTGCGTGTCCAGGTTGTATAGTGTGTGTATAGTGCGTGTACAGGTTGTATAGTGCGTGTCCAGGTTGTATAGTGTGTGTATAGTGCGTGTGCAGGTTGTATAGTGTGTGTATAGTGCGTGTCCAGGTTGTATAGTGTGTGTATAGTGCGTGTCCAGGTTGTATAGTGTGTGTATAGTGCGTGTCCAGGTTGTATAGTGTGTGTATAGTGCGTGTCCAGGTTGTATAGTGTGTGTATAGTGCGTGTCCAGGTTGTATAGTGTGTGTATAGTGCGTGTCCAGGTTGTATATGTAACGGAGTTAAAAAGAACAATAATTCTAATGATATTCATGGTGTTGAATTACATGAAATTAGAGGGTAAATTAAATCAAATGGTGTTTTGGTGCCCCCTAGTGGTTAATGCATTGCAGACATTCATTATTTTGTCCTTGCACGCCTACCGTAGTTCAGCAGAAAATGGCTGACTCTCTGCGGGTAAGCGTGTTTCTCTTCTCTCCTGTTTATAGTGTTTAAAAAAGGTGATAAAAGTGTGTTTAATACGAGTTTTTCCAATGTAAACGTTTGTAGTGATTATGTCAACAAATGTACAGTGAGTTGGATGGGTTTATATGTCCGACGGAAACTTTGTTGAGTAATTATCGTTGTGCCTCGTGTCTCAAGCGGTGAAATTAATGTGCTGCTGCCGATGTAGCTTCAGATGACTAAATGGAAAACACACAGTTACCCTTAATGAGAGTGAGTTTGTTTATTTTATGTTTTTCTTATTTCAGTGGTTTATGTCTGCAGTGTTTTTCACCCCTGTGTAATAATACATTTTGATGTATTCCTCAGACACGATCATCGTTGCTGCGGAGAATAAAAGAAAGAACAGACAACCAGTCTTGTGTGTGTCGTCTATTTAAAGCTTGTGACGGTTGTGTGGGATGTGTTAAGGCCACATAGGGGACAACAATCGTTACATATAGTGTCCAGGTTGTATCGTCATAAAACACTGTGCTGGTAGGTTTAACCTTAATCAAGGTGAAATGGAATAAGCTTGTGGTCTAAATCAGTGTCCTGTGCATTTGGCAGCGGTGTTAGTCTTTAAATAACGCAGCCCTGCCTAACATGTAGCACTGGATGTATTAATTACTACTGGATCGGTCTGTCCTGAATTTGTTTATTGTCAGAAATTCAGTGAAGATGAGTCACGAGGCTGGCGTTTGAGCTTCAGGATCTTGATGTTTATTTGTGCTTTTGGAATACTTTCAGATCAGCTTCAGATCAGCTGCCAGGCAAATAATTAAAGGCAAATATTTCCTTTATTTTTAAACTACAGGACAAAAAAAAAAAAAATCCTATCACGATACTTGAAGACTTTCACAACACAGTTGAGTGCGTCACAGTCACGCACGACCTTAGAAGAAAATGAATAAGCCGACGTGTAAGAAACGTAATTTGCATCAGCAAGACGTTGTCCGATCAGCTTTATTTCTCTTTTATAATGTCTGATTCTGCTGGATTCCTTGACTAATCTGCACCTATTCATCTTGACAGCTTTGTAGTCGTTCACGAATCTAATCTAATTCACTCGAAACTGCTAGGTTTATATTCTTTAAACACATCACGTGGCATGTATTTTTGGACTCCTGCTGCGTTCGACTTGACACGGAAGTGCTACGAAGTTGGAAAAAAAAAAAAAATATGGACGCCTAACATACCTGGCTAACGTCAGTGATGATGAGTTTGTTATATTTATTTAAGTCAGTGTTACAGATCTAACCAAATAATGTCTATATTGATTGATCTAAAGTAAATACTGCTATAAACTCAGTTTAAAGCAGTGAAGTGCTGTGTTATTTATTTACTGTTGATGTCGTGAGCGGCCATGTTGATGACGTCATGGAGTCTTACGCTGCTGACCGAGTTTCACTGCCAGGGTTTTCGTCAAATTATTGTGATTTACAATTTACAGTAGATTAGTAGCAACACTTCAAAATGAATTCTGTAACTAACCGCAAGCCAGTGTAAAGATTTACAGAACTGGAGTAATAACGCGCTCTTGTGCGCATTAAAATCATTGAGGATAAATACAAAGTAAAGGTGCGTTCACACGTAGATCTTTGTTAAATATAGGTGTGCAACAATTATTGCCACCCCTATGAATTCATATGAGAAAAATATATTTGAAGTACATTCCCATTGATGTTTAAAAAAATAATTTTAGTACACCTGGGTGACTAGGAACAGGAAATTGTTCAACCACGACTTCCTATTTCTAAATGTACATATTTATAAATATGAGGTAACACATTCCTTTAGTCCTCCATAACAAAAATGGGTGTTAACACAGATATTGTGTTTGACTGTCCGGTTCACCATCTGAGGCATGAATATGCAAATACTGGGGACACTGTGCGGGTCATTTTTATGCCTTATAAAAGATATGGAAAAGGAAAGCCACGTCTGAGGATGTGTTGCTGCACTGTCATGGTTTACAAGCTCGAGGTGTGTGTCTGGACTTAAAAAAAAAAAAAAAAGTCTTGCACTACAATGGACACAAATTAAGCATCTCAATTTTGCAGATTTCACGCTCGAAGCAACGCTGCATGCATTCACATTTACATTCACATGTATATTTTAAAACCTGGCACGTCTCCTGTGCGCTTCCTTTCATCCTTCGCTGGTTTATAAATAATTACCACATGGAAAATATCTGTACCTACCGACAGATTCTAATAAACATGTATTTCCACTTAAAATTCATTAATCTGATGAGATTTCTACTCCTACACTTCCTTACTGGCTTTTACAGAGTTTGACTTTTCACCACGCTGACCTTCAGTAAAGCGTTTAATATTGTTGTTCATTGTTTTTTCTATATTACTGGATGGGAGGAAGGTTTAATCGCAGTACAAAATGATTGCACCACATTATTGACCCTTAGCCTAGTGCTTAACCAAATATGTGTTCGTTAATTCTTAAGGATATTTGAATTAGACTTGTGCGCTATAACGATTTAATCGTCACAATAATATATCACCCAAAAGTACGGCAAAAGAGCAGTCTCATTTTTCTCCCCAGTAAAACAGCGGATGAACCAATCGACGTGTAAATCTGGAACGACCGACAGGTGCGTAGGTGTTTTGAGCGCTCCGATATCGACGTAAGCTGCCTGGAAGCTCCGCCTCCTTCTCCGCATCTCAATGGAGAATATTTTGAGTTCATTTACGTGAAGTAAAATCTAACAGTTCATGTTTGACTTGGCCAATATTAGACAATTCTATCACACAAGCCTAATTTGAATATTACAATTGGGCAGAACAATGTACAGCCCCATAGCTGATTTAATGAGCGTTTTTGGGGTTTGTACATTAGAATAAGTGGATGTTTTATGCTATACAACCTACAATATTAATTTGCTGTTATATCTATGGCTGTTAACGTGGATTTACACTCGCGCACCCTGGAATTGTAGCGTACGTGAGAGTCGTCACAGTGCAGGTTTAGAGATTGTAAAATGGAGGGTTTAGTCTTCAGTGTTACACAAATGAAAGGACAAGGTTGTATTCTGTCTCGTTATTAAAATGAAATGAGGAAAAAACTCTGACTATAGCTCTGGGTTAGAGAGCATGATTTTTATTTATTTATTTATTTTTACCCAGATAGCCATCGTTCCTAATAGGTACGGGACAAATTCAGGACCATTACGCTATGGATTTTTCAAAGATTAGATTACCGTACAGACTAATGTGCTTTATTTTCCTCGTTCTAAAGTTCAGCTGCTCTTTGGGAAATTGAGCACAGGCTCAGGTTCCTCATATTATAATTTGTAGCCATCACTAGACCACTAATGAAACTATTCATTCTTACTTGTGTTAATGAATTGATGGTGGAGGTAATTAGGACCTCCATTTAAACTTGTTTTGCCTCCAAGGTGTTGTGATTGGTCTTTTTTTTTTTCCCATGGGAATGTTTGTTAGGAATGCATGTTGTTTACTTCTACGTGTTGTAGAAGTGTGATTTCTCTGTCATGAATGCTGTGTATCTTATTTGATCATGACCTGGCAATCTATCAGTTGTCTGAGCGCTATATAGGTATAATTGAGATATTATTATGCATTGGTGTCTTGGAATGGTGTACATGGAATTTCACAGTGTAATGGGAAATTGCCCGCTATTACGTGATACAAGGCTTTTGAATTTTACTCAGACTCCATTTGAAACAGGCAACGTTAGCTTTCTTGTCGCATATTACAATTTAAGCTTGAACAATATTGATTTTTCCCTGCTAGCGATTTAGCATTAAAAGAATCTTAATTAGCGATTTAATCATCTAATCAGAGTAAAGATCACTGGACAGTATGATGGTGTAAGATTGTGTAGGAAAGATACAGTATCTCACAAAAGTGAGTACACCCCTCACATTTTTGTAAATATATTTTATTATATCTTTTCATGGGACAACACTGAAGAAATGACACTTTGCTACAATGTAAAGTAGTGAGTGTACAGCTTGTATAACAGTGTAAATTTGCTGTCCCCTCAAAATAACTCAACACACAGCCATTAATGTCTAAACCGCTGGCAACAAAAGTGAGTACACCCCTAAGTGAAAATGTCCAAATTGGGCCCAGAGTGTCAATATTTTGTGTGGCCACCATTATTTTCCAGCACTGCCTTAACCCTGTTGGACATGGAGGTCACCAGAGCTTCACAGGTTGCCACTGGAGTCCTCTTCCACTCCTCCATGACGACATCACAGAGCTGGTGGATGTTAGAGACCTTGCGCTCCTCCACCTTCCGTCTGAGGATGCCCCACAGATGCTCAATAGGGTTTAGGTCTGGAGACATGCTTGGCCAGTCCATCACCTTTACCCTCAGCTTCTTTAGCAAGGCAGTGGTCGTCTTGGAGGTGTGTTTGGGGTCGTTATCATGTTGGAATACTGCCCTGCGGCCCAGTTTCCGAAGGGAGGGGATCATGCTCTGCTTCAGTATGTCACAGTACATGTTGGCATTCATGGTTCCCTCAATGAACTGTAGCTCCCCAGTGCCGGCAGCACTCATGCAGCCCCAGACCATGACACTTCCACCACCATGCTTGACTGTAGGCAAGACACACTTGTCTTTGTACTCCTCACCTGGTTGCCGCCACACTCGCTTGACACCATCTGAACCAAATAAGTTTATCTTGGTCTCATCAGACCACAGGACATGGTTCCAGTAATCCATGTCCTTAGTCTGCTTGTCTTCAGCAAACTGTTTGTCTCTTTCTTGTGCATCATCTTTAGAAGAGGCTTCCTTCTGGGATGACAGCCATGCAGGCCAATTTGATGCAATCAAATGTGCGGCGTATGGTCTGAGCACTGACAGGCTGACCCCCCACCCCTTCAACCTCTGTAGCAATGCTGGCAGCACTCATACGTCTATTCTGCAAAGCCAACCTCTGGATATGATGCTGAGCACGTGCACTCAACTTCTTTGGTCAACCATGGCGAGGCCTGTTCTGAGTGGAACCTGTCCTGTTAAACCACTGTATGGTCTTGGCCACCGTGCTGCAGCTCAGTTTCAGGGTGTTGGCAATCTTCTTATAGCCTAGGCCATCTTTATGTAGAGCAACAATTCTTTTTTTCAGATCCTCAGAGAGTTCTTTGCCATGAGGTGCCATGTTGAACTTCCAGTGACCAGTATGAGAGAGTGTGAGAGCGATAACACCAAACTTAACACACCTGCTCCCCAGTCACACCTGAGACTTTGTAACACTAACGAGTCACATGACACCGGGGAGAGAAAATGGCTAATTGGGCCCAATTTGGACATTTTCACTTAGGGGTGTACTCACTTTTGTTGCCAGCGGTTTAGACATTAATGGCTGTGTGTTGAGTTATTTTGAGGGGACAGCAAATTTACACTGTTATACAAGCTGTACACTCACTACTTTACATTGTAGCAAAGTGTCATTTCTTCAGTGCTGTCCCATGAAAAGATATATTTACAAAAATGTGAGGGGTGTACTCACTTTTGTGAGATACTGTGTATGTGACAAATAAAGGCTTCTTCTTTTAGGGTGGAGTTAATGTTAATAAATTTCTATGACTTTATGAATGATGTGATCTGTTTTTAATTTAAATCTATATTATGTCTGTTTTGTTGGCTTGCAATAAATGTACTTGATATGTGGTATAAAATAAAGTGCCTGTGTGACAGTTTGTCATACTGTAACATTAAATAAAATACCCAAATCATTTTTATTCAGGAGTCAGACTATTTTTTTTTTTCTACAATTTCCTCTTACAATGTTTACGTGGCAGTTCCAGTTGATGAATGTGTGAATAAATGCATTTTGTAAAATCCAGAAGTGAGAATTTCTGATCTGACAATAAATCCCATTTGCTGTGGTGTGTTTTTGTGTTCAGCATTGAAAAAAGCATCACTATTACATTTCAAACAGTAAGAAAAGGGGGGGGGGACCCAACATGAAGTACATTAGTAAGTAGTTAAGTCGACCACCTGAGCTAAGAGAAGCAGTTCATTTGATTCTACAAGACTCTGGAACTGTACTGGAGAGATGGATCGACGCTTGGACGCCTAATTATCAACAAAATGAAAGTTTCCTATCAGCATTGTTGCATTTTTCAACACTTTCATTCCACTGATGCTGCTCTTTTAACAGTACTTTCGAATGTGTTGGGCTAAACAGGTTTCCATCAAGCAGACTGTATACACAGAACAGGCCAGGACATGTCCCTAGAATAAACGGTAACTAGTGGATTCTCTTAGCAACCTCTGAGGACAAAAAGCATCGAGTGAGGAGAGCGAGAGCACCAGAAAAGCTGGAGCAGTGTAATGACAAACTGCATATACATTACACTGAATTGCCATGTGCTTGACAACCAAACCAGCAGAGAAAGAAAAAACAAAGTGACGTAGAGATATGGCTGGAAAAATATTACACCCTGGATAACTTCACTTGGCTATCAACTTAAAACTAGTATACAATTGTAGAAAAATAATGATTTATAATCGAACTATTCTGCGAGACCCAGATGAGGACGGGTTTTGAATCTGGTTCCTCTCAAGGTTTCTTCCTCATGACATCTCAGGGAGTTTTTCCCTTGCCACCGTCGCCTCTGGCTTGCTCATTAGGGACAAATTAAAATCTGTATTTCTGTAAAGCTTCTTTGTGACCATGTCTACTGTTAAAAGTGCTAAACAGATAGATAAACAAACAACATTAATGATTATATATTCAGTTCAGTTCAATCATTTATTACTCCACACAATCTAGTGAAAATAAGAGAGAACTTCAAATTCCAGACATGAAAAACGTCAGAGCATCCGAAATAATATAATTAATCAGTGTTCCATATTTACCTAATATAAATTAAAAAAATATATACAATCGTCAGTATTCACAAACTGCAAGTAAAAAGAAACACTCGTATGAATGATACACCCCTTAAACTTAATGATCCGTTACATCAGACTTCATATAGCACTGAAAATTGGGTGTAATGTAATTATATATAAAATCAATCTGCTTTAATCAGCATCACCAAAACTGAAACCAAACAAACCCCCAAAATTGGAAAATCTAGCACACGTGTGTCAAATGATCATAAATAACAATTTACAATTGTTTATTTCTTTTATAAATAGAATGCTGTTTAAAAAGAAAAATATTATACTATTTACATTTAATCTATATGCATTTGTAATAGATGTTGAGAAATATATGAAGGGAAAAAAAAAACAAAAAAAAAAAAACCCCTATCTTTCCCTATCCTATCTAATCAACGTAGTGTCGATTAAAACACGCACAGCACCACAGATTTGAGCACAAATTCAAAATAAGTTTAGGTAGGAGAAAGCGATGGGAGATTTAGTCCCCTGGCCACAGGTAAAGCAATAAACCTTGTAAAAAAATAAAAATAAAAATTTTAATTATGTGTACAGTAGCACAAACTGTTGGATGCTCTGCTGATTTAATAATGTTAATTTTTCTAAACGACTTTCTCACAGTGGCCCAGGCTGAGAAGAGTGATTTTTTTTTTCTTTTTTCAAACATTATAAAATCAAATGTTTTATTATATACATCACACACACACACACACACACTATATATTATTGCTCCTTGAAGGATGAGCTTAATTTGCATATAAGGAGTCATAACAGGAGTATTTATATTGCATCGCTACACACATTTGGTTAAACTTTATTTTAAATAGAACATCTGTAAACATTTTTTTTTTCATTACAAAACAAAAAACTATTTCTGCTCGCTTTAATTCAACATATTTAACGTGTAACCCTGCGTTCACGCTAGCAAGAGACCAGTCCAATTATTTCTTCAGTTTCTGTGCTGATTATATATTATATATATATATATATATAGCTTCTCAAGCTAATTACTAAAAACAAAAATGAAGAAATAATAACAACCAGTCAGTCAGTGTGGACTAGCTTCCTTCTCAGATTAGTTAAGCAAAGCGTGCTAACTGTACTAGCGGTGCACACTCACCGGACACGAACCAGCGATCTCTGTTACTTTGTTTCTCTTCGTAACGTCTCTATACACATTGAACAATAGGATGAGGTGAAACCATAGCATTTTTGTGCATCGAACAGTACACAGGAACTAATTGCAGGTAGGAACTGAAGCTGAAGAAACGTTGGCCTGAACGTGCCATAGAAATGATTCGAGGAACCAGTCGAGACAGTCGTTTAGGTTTGTCGCATTACGGCACAGAACTGGGAAGTCACTGAAATTAGGGCTCGTACATATGAAACCGAACGGTCACCTTGTTAGTGTGAGCGTAGGGTATCGCAACACTTAAACATGTGGTTTCTTCCTCATGACTAAGGAACAGTGAGGTAATTGAACTGCGTGCGTATGCGTTTCCCCCTCAGCTGACGTAGGTGAGGACGACGGACTGAATGGGCTCTCTGCACACAGGGCACAGCTTGTTGCGCTTTTTAAGCTTCTTGGCGCAGGTGTAGCAGGCCATGAGGTGTCCGGTGCGTCCGTGGACGATGCAGCCGTTCTTGGGTCTGCTCTGGCAGATGACGCAGGGTTCCAGGCAGGACGCGGGCAGGCACGACTCGATGCTGTTCGAGCTGGTGGTGCGCTCCAGCTCAGGTGTTTCCTCCTGGCTGGAGGAGGTTGAGGGCTGCGAGTAGCAGAGAGACGAGCCCTGCGAGTCGGAGCAGGAAGTACTCTGCGAGCGCGTGCTCTTTCCGTCCAGGACGTCCACGCCTTCGTCCGGGTCGAGGGTCGGAGTTGGAGATTCGGCGCACGGTGCTTTGGCTTCGAGGTCAGTGTTGATGCAGGTGGCGTCGGTTTGCGTGTCACTGCTGGGGTTCTCGGGGGCAGAGCAAGTCTCGGGAAGCCATCCCGGGCGAACCTTCCAGCAGCTTTTGCAGTGGCGAGGGAGGGGAGGGTTCAGCTCGTCACACTCAGCACATTTCCAGTAGTCCTGAGGAATCGTACGCACACACACGGTGGTCATTTTTACATCCAAAAGGCCAATTTCTTCACCCAGAATTCATTTCTACACACATGTCGCTAGTTAAACATGAATTTTAATTCAAGGGTATTTAAAAACACTAAAAGGTTCAGTAATTTCTGTTGGATTAGTCAGCAGATAATTCCAACAGCAGATAATTTATTAAATAAACACAATTACAATTTAATGTATGTAAATTTGCATACTTAATAAAGGTTTAAAGGAAATTGCTATTACAGACTTTCCTTTAGAAACCTTAATAAGCTTTTCAGGGATTATATAACATGATTTGATAATGTGAAGTGGGTGGGGCTTAAGCCCCAGAGTGTCAGAAGGACAAGAAAAAAAAAAAAGAAACATACCTCCTCAGTGATCTCCGTATCTTCATCAAAAGAATCCTCGTCCTCTGCAATTATTGTAACTTCATAGACCTATAAAGAAAACATAAGAATAAATAAAAGCAAAAATCAACTTCACAACTATCCTGAGTACAGACCTCAGTTGCTGCTTGAACTTACAACTAATGACCACAAGAGGGAGCTGTGCGCTTTATTATACCGTTCCCAAATCAGAAACACGTTTTGAAAGCAGTTTATTTATAAAAAGTGCTAAAATTGGTGCTTTTATTTATTTAAAATAAGAGCAGCTGTGTCACAGAATAGAGCCGAGACCTCATCTTCTCCCGGTAGGGAGTCTTCATCGTTCTCGCTGTAGGCGTCTGAATCGATAGACTCCACCTCAAACTCCACGCTGAAGTTATCGGACTCAGAATCGTCACATTCATCACTCTCGTCACTGTGAGATCTACCTACATCCTGTAAAACAAACAGAGAGACAGACAGGTCAGTCAGGCACTGGGAACAAAATGGAGGATGTATTTGTATATATTACAAGTTCTGAAACCACAGTTCAGTTTTAATCAAATACTACAAATATTTTTGAGTATCTCTGTGTGCAGGGAAATCGAGGACCCTAAAGGATGTTGTACTAAGGCTACTTGAAATTGATCATTATGATTATTCAGCCAGCTTTGGAACAAAATAGTTCATCACTTTACTTTATCAGTTTAAATTAAAATACACCAGCCATTTCTTTCACTCTGTACTAGGGCTGGGCAATACAACAGTATGATCTTGAAATCTGTTTCTATAGTAACAGCTCATTCACGGGGACCTGTGTAACGTGTATAATCGTTAAGGAGACTGAAGAGTTTATCGAACATTTATGGAAGGAGTCTCCAGTGTCAACGCTTTGTAACAGTCAGAGGTAAAGATGTAGCTTCACATTTCCGACATGTGGTTTCCCCAATAACACAACTTTTTTTTTTTTTTTTTTTTAAAACTACAAATACATAAAGTGTATGATGTGTCATTCTTTAAATCGGTAAAAATTTTAATTGTTGGAGAACTTGCTGTGGTATAAGTGGAATAAAACACTTTTGGGTGGCAACAGTAACTCCGCTTCATCACCTTCATTGGTGATTAATTGTTTATAACAGCATGCCCTTAAGCGTTTTACTCCTTACATATTGACCAGTATATTATAAGCCCATGTAGGACGAGTGTATGTGATGATGAACTCACCGAATTGCTGTGCGATACTGAAGACTCGCTGCTTCCTCTCTCTCTGCGCAGGCCTCCGATCACGCACCATGACAGGCTGTCGTCAAACGTCAGGGAGATGCTGTCGGACTTGTGCCTCTTCCTAGGCTCGCTGGATTCATCCTCGACTGAGAGACTCGCTGAAAGACGACACAAACACACATCAGAACACCCAATAATTTCATTTCAAAACTACTTATTTTGTCTGAGCATCCTGATGTGTTACACAACTGGTTGACCACAAATGCTTGGAGCAATAAACTATTTGAGATGTTTTTCCAACTAGTCTGATGAAACAGGCTTTCTTTGTCTGAGGGGCTCAATGTGGCGCAGTCACTGAACGAAAAAAAAAAAAAAGAAAAGAAAAAACAGTCATCTGAGTGCATTCTGTTCTGCCTCCAGACGCGCGTGTTCTTCAACGCCGAGATAGAGAGAGAGCAGTCATGAGTGCTGCCACATGCTGCCCACACATCACTGTCACACAACAGCAGGAGGCTCACGGGAAGTCTTGAAATAGGAGCGCTGGTCTTTCTTTACAGCTCGAGTCAGGCAACGTTAATTATATTTCAGTTCCAGACACACCTAAACCGCACAGTCAGCATTTTATAGCATTTAGGAAACACACCACCACCCCAGGTGTGTCAAAAAATAAATAAATGTTGGCTGGAATCTCTCATTCGTATCAGATGTGGATCTTAATCGGGTTTTGTTTCAGAGTTCAATTCACGACCAAAGACGTCCGAGCTCGAGCTACGAGGATATTATAGTCACAAAGTAAAGGAGTCTTACCACCATCATGCAAACTGCATGGTTTAATCATCACACTCGCAGCCAAAACATTGTCTGGTTCAGTAAGTACAAATATGCAATCTACACAAACTATACCATCATACAAATCGCTTCGAAGGAACTGTATACAGGTCATTACTGGATGAACGGTAATGGTATGAACGGAAACTTCAGTTCTTTAACACACCAGATACTACAGGTTTGAAACGTCATTAGAATGTGATTAGCGTGTAGTCTGCTTTATTACTCTGCTGTCACACTACCATTCCTGCTGACTCCTCAACATATTGACTTTGACGTGGAAATACGGCATGGCTTCAGGATTAGGACACACACGAGTGCCACACTCCTATCTCTCTGTCTTATCTGTGTTAATGTCTTCTGTTTGGGTTTTTTGTGTGTGTGTGTGTGTGTGTGTGTGCGCACTCGCTCACCGGGATCACTGCTCCGCCGTCTCCTGCGCTGTTGCTGTTGTGTGGAGGTAGATGATTGGGGGGGTGTCTCCTACAGCACATAAACACCATTTAGATTTAGTCACACTGCTGAATCTAACCAAACATTCACACTTGTAGCTCGTCTCTTGTGGGCATGACTTGGGTTTGTTTTTAAAGTGTAAGATGTATTTACCTCTGGCCCTCGGTCAGCTTCACTTAGAGCTCTACGTTCTCTAAATGTCGACTGAGACTCTATAAAACAATAGAAACATACAGATAATAAATTACTGAAACTTTAAATAAAAGCTCTGGATTATGTTTAATGAAAAAAACATAAATCTTATGAAGAGGTCAGCAAAAAAAGGTAAGTGGATGTACCTGGAATTTTCACTGCTAGGAGATTTTTAGAAATCATTGCAAACAAAGCTCTGGAAAGACAAAGAACTCAAAAATAACATCATGTACAACTTTTGTGTCTCATCTGTAAAGATTTAGATGCAGACGTTTTGAAGGCAAAACCCCGCATCATGAACAGTTACTCCAGAAGAGAAGGCACATGTGTTACTCTGTGAAAGGTTTCATTTTCAGATGGATTAGAGAATAAGGACACCTGTCGCTTCATAAACCCCGCCCTACATTCTCAGAAGTCATGAGCCCTACGGCTGTTTCAGCTGTTCGGCAGTTGGTGGATGTTTTTTTAAACGAGATACACACCGTGGTTCTTTGACGGAGAAGCTGGTCACTCCGAGCACGGCGCCGAGGGCATCGTTTCCACAGTGCACGATGTGCTGCTGCTGCTTGTCGTATAACTCCTTGCTCATGATGTACTTGCCCAGGTAGAACATAACCTGATTCACACACAAAAACACACAAGGTAAACACAAGGTAAGGGCTGGTATTGATCCACAGATACACCATGTCGATTTGAGGAACGAAGGTGAATAGTGAACGGTCAGTGTGCTGGGTATTAAGGCTGGGGGATATGACAATACAGTATTGATACTGTGAGGCATTATGTCATGGTACACTTTTCTGAAATATCGTTTGTATTTTTTATAACAATTACAAACAATTGAGAGATTTTGCGTATCGTTAGAGAACCTATACATCGTGATGCATGTCGTAAATCGTGAGAGAACCTACAGATCGTGATACGCAACACTGTATCATTAGAGAACCTACAGATCGTGATGCATATCATGTATTGTTAGAAAACCTATAGCTCATGAAACATATCGTGTATCGCTAGAGAACCTATAGATCGTAATACAAGGTCATGTATCATAGAAATGTCTTCAGTTACCGTGATGGCAGGTATCAACCAGCCCGTGGGTATTTTCTCTTTTTGTATTAAAAAAAAACAAAAAACTAGAAAAATTAAACACACATTAAAATAATAATAATAATAATAATAATAATTTGTCTTGTATATGCTTTCCTTGTAAGACTTTATAACAATGTTATTTATAAAAATTAAAAAAGCCCTGATGTTACATACAGTTTGTAATGTTATGGAAAAAACAGACTACACTCCATGGTAACACTACATGCTAATGCAACTTCATGTTGTAAAAATAAGGGAAGTTTTTTGACATGTCTCACACTGACTTCCTGTTTTAAAAGGGAAATTTGCACACATGCAGAGTAAAAGCACTAAAAAAAAAAAAAAAAAAAAAAATACTTTCCAGATGAAGATGTATGATATGAAATGACATTCATTTAAAAAAAAAAAAAAAAAAAAAAAAAAAAAAAAAAAAAAAAAAAAAAAAGGTAAGTATGCATCACAGTCATTTAAGCTAATGTGAGCTACATTATGGTTATGGATGGTCCTAGAGACGACCAATGTAAGGTACGGGTCATTATATATGTATAAATATATATAAAATAAAAACATACATACACACACACACACACACACACACACAGGAAAGCAGTGGTGACTAATCCACATGAGTAACTCGTTCCAGTAAACCACAAGATAAACCACACTAAGTGACACATTCACCATGCATCTGCTCAGCACTCAGCCAGCCAATCAGAAGCTCCCCTTCTTATCCAAAAAAAAAAAAAATTATAAAAAATTTAAATCATTACATTTGAATACATATTAAAATATTTGGAAATAATAAAATTACACTGTATTGTGCAGACTGATCAGAATATTTGGTTCCCACAAACAATCAAAATAAGAAAAGTTTGTGTTCCATTTTTACAAAAATGCTGAAGATTATCCACAGAGTGAAGAGACGCATTTACATTTCTGACTGAACTAGTCTGAGGGACTGCAAATAGAAACCTGAGAGCACTGATTATTTATAACTTCCAGCACAGAATGTAAAGTTTCAACTGTGCAAAGTGTTTCAGTGAACAACAAATACGCCTTCAAGGTCTGTTTGGGTTTTAGCTTTTCCTTTTTTTTTTTTTTTTTTTTTTTTATATATAATGTCAGCCACACTTTTTTTTTTTTTTTTTTTTAAACTGACACGTGACATATTTCAAATTGTTTTTATATTGTTATCCTTTTCTGTTATTATTTATTTTAATATTATTTGCACAAAACAAGAAAAAAACTAAACAAGGGAACATTTTTTTTCATGTTCATGTTTTAACTGTGAGAAATAAAATCAATAATACCGTTTTCTTCAAAATAAATTAGAAGTTGTACACAATATGTTCTTAGTGTTAAATAAATTTTCGTAAATATTAAATAAAACTATAATTGAACTATGACTGAATTAAAAAAACTGACATTTTTACTACACGACATGCATCACAATATTCAAACTAAACAAAAGCACCACATTTATAAAGTAATATTTCAAACATCTAAGCAAACAACTTGTATTAGTTGACATCGTATACTATATAAGCACTAACAATTAACTAGCACCGCAACACCGAGATCATATCGTCACACTGCCCACCCCTGTTCTCCAGACTTTATGACTACACTTCCTGTTAGACCAGAATTAAACTCAGGTGTGACGTGAAGTCACAGGTAAGACCCCTTTCCACACATATGCACCATTCCTACCTCTTTCATGGTGAAAACGTCCTTATCTGCACCTGCATCTTTTAACAGGGTTTGCAATTGCACTTTGGGTCTTACCTAAAGAGGGGGGGGGAAAAAAAAAAAAAAAGAAAAATTATATTTGACATCACAACTACAAGGTTTCAGTGAGCTTCCTGTATGCTAGTTTAACTCACCAGCTTTTCATTGTCAATCTTGTTGATCTGTGAACTGCTCAGACAATTCTCTGAAGCCATGGTCAATATCTGTGGAGTAAAAAAAAAAAAAAGAAGCAACAAATAATTCAGGTATGATCATTACTATTTTTCATGCCACAAGCTGTTAGATAACAAGCTGTAAAGAACCTTACCTGAATTAAATAAATAAACTACATATATTTATATTATATACTTCATCTGTACATAAAGTGCCTCAGACCTTCTTGGCTGAGTGAGAAGTTCTGAGTGTGGATCAGGCCGATTTAAATGGGCATGGGGAGGGAGGGAGGGAGAGAGAGAGAGAGAGACATGTCAGGACTAGTATGACGGTGACTCCTGATGTGTTTTAGGGCGGGGATTGGAGTCTGGAGTTGAAGGATTTAACATGTCCGAGCATGACTATTCAGCCTGCCTACTAACCTACTAACCAGTACGCCAAAGCAAAAACACAAAACCACTTTAACCACAAAATGACCTGCTATATTCTTGCCGCGTACTATTTAGTATGACTTCATACCGCGTGCCATGATGTTGCCATAGCGACAAGGAATTTGAGAAAAAAAGTACTCAATATAGATACTATTCTATGTTAGCATTTCAGAATACTGTTGAGTGCGGAAGTGTGGAGCGCACAAGGTTACCATGGTGACAACAGAACAGAATAGCAGAATAGAGGATAGTGCGGGTTTTTTTTGTTCCGCATACTGTTTAGCACGCTAGTATGAGACGGAAGTTAGTGCGAGTCGCGTGATTAGCTGTGCTGAATCGGCGTCGCGCGCTACATGCCCGGGCATGTCTATATTCCAGGGCGGTTCAAGTCAACCTCCAGCGTTGTGTAATGACAACACAACCTCGCGCCGACACTAAACAGCTCAAACATTCATTCTCAGCGCATAGATAGAGATGTTACATCATGTGCATGTCCAATAATCTAGTATGCATGCTTGGGGGTTGGTTTAACTAACGCGTCCATATATTTTAAAAATGTAGGTGTACGTGTTTGTGCACTTCGATTAACCCTGAACTGATTAAAATATTCCAGTAAAACATGCAAAAACATCCAGTGCGTGCACAGAAACCTAATGCAAGTTAAATGTTAGGTAATATCTGTTTTTTTTTTTTTTTTTAATGTTTTGCTTTTACAACACATGCAAAAGGAAATGCACAAGTCCCGACAATAATAACTGACAATTGCAAAATAACTTCTTGTACAGCTTCTTCTTTTTTTTTTTTTAACGTTACTCGTGTAATATGTCAACAAACACCACTATAAATTCCTACCTCTTATCTTGCCAGTAAAATTAATCAACTGATAGCAAAGTACCAGAATCAAACATTAGCATCGCTTAAACAGCAGTATTATCTTGCTAGCTGGTTATAATTATATTATATTATACTCTACAATACACTGACAAGCATTTTCGCAAGCTAAAGCGACTATAAACTCCACTTAAAGCTTGTTAGAGTTCAAATTACAACATCAGACAGCATTAGAAACTGGCTAAACACGGCTAACACGTTTCCTTCGGATAGTTTCCAAAGGAAAGACCGAGGCTGTGACAGGCCTCGACGCGGTAATGCACGCTAACTAGCTTAGCTCTTAGCTCAACCGCTAGCTAACAACAAAATAAAGAGTTTGTAGTTATACTAGACATCCTATATATGTTCTCTGAAATCTTATACGATTTTTATTAGTAAAAAAAAAAATAATAACGGAAAAACTAAGAGTTAGCCAAAAGCTAAATGTTTCCTACCTTTCGCTTTCGTAGTAAACTTCCGACGCGAGGCTGCTCGAGCGCGACCTCTGATGGTGGACGGTTAAAATTTGACCGTTATTTATGTTTTTTTTTTTTTTTTTTTTTTTTTTTTTTTTTTGAACGTTTGAAATCAGCTCGCGCGCACGTGCTGCACGCGCGGTGTAAACAAAAAGCGCGCCGAGTCTCCTATTCCAGTAATAGTCTGTGGTAGATATACTGTATGATAGAGATAAATAAGTTAATAAATAAAATAACCATAACAACAACAGCATGTATTTCGACCACGCAAGTCAGCAGGTTATCTAAAGCAAAGGCAACGTCTTTAAACTGCTTATAAATCCATATTTTGGTTTAACTCTGTTCAAACAAATCATATCTAACGGTATGTTAATTACAGCTGAAAGGCATGCAGGGTGTTTACACTGATTAAAGACTTCTGTGAGAGACTAAATTAAAGGTCACTCATTATAGGATTTACCCAAAGATGACTTTCATCATGCACTGATTGGATATAAAGGTGCACCACTTTAGGTATACTGATTGTGGTCCAGCTGTCACTTTAATTGCTACCTTATCTACCCATGGACATGGACCACTGCTGAGCAGATATGATTTAGATGCTGGTTTATTCTGGATACAGACCATGACAGAAAATTAGTGTGTACTTTACTAAAATTCTTTAACATAGTATGAATAGTCAGTGTCTCTACCTCTGAACTGCAGCCCGGTTTCTTTCTTTCTTTCTTTTTCTTTCTTTCTAAGCATCCAATTACCCACATTTTAGTCCAATCTCAATCTTAATTACAAATCCCCATTATCATAACAATACCTTAAATCAATTACCAGCCTAAGTTACTAGTTAGATCATGACTAGCCCTACTCTACAGTATGTAACTTAGCTAGCTATAATTTCTTACACCTTTACGATAGCAAACAGGCTGTCTGCAATTCTGTGGTCATTCTGAGTTGAAGTATGAACTGTACACAGTTTTTTAAAGATTTTCTTTTGGAATAAAGAATGTAAGGAATAGGGAGACATTTCAGACACTACGGTAGTTGGTACTTGCTATCGACTCTTGTGGTAACGGACCCACACAGGAAGAGACCTCACACAGTTACTCAAATGCTAACTAAAGTACAGACTCCCAGCATTGTGTAGAAGTCGATGGAACCTCAAAAAAAATAACTAAAAAAATCTCCAGGGGATCTGATCCGTGCCTTTTTTTACTCTAAATATAACATTGTTTTCATTGTGTATTCCTGCTCGTTCACGTGAGGCACGCGAGTGTGTCATTGCTGCCATGTCCTGTTCAGGAAAACTGTGCTAATGACTCAGAGTTTATTTTAGAGCATGTGAACATGTTCAGGCTTGTAGGGATGAAATGACTAAATTCCCAGACCATTAAATATTCTGGAGAAAAACCATTTATGAGTAGAATAATGACTAAACTTGAGTTTATATGTCTACTGTCTAACTTATATATATATATATATATGAAATACATTATGACTGTTTTTGCACTTTTTACAATAATTGTTATGGTAGGATGAATCAGAGTAGCAGAGTTACTGTTACAGTACCACACCGAAGTTGATTGCTTTCCTATAACAACATGCCCCAACATGCTTTAATCCTCTTCTTATACTATACCATATCAGCGAATAAATCATACAGTCATGCTTATGTGTCACGTGTAATATACCGCACTGCTCATTTCTTTACATATATCGTATATAGGATACGTATACATATTATACGTCTGCATACATATTTATTGTAGATATATGTATATTATAATTAAGATTATTGGCCAACCAAAACCACTAATTAAGTTTGAACTTGTCAAAGAGGAGAAGATACACTAAAACACTTCACAGAAAGAACCCAGAGGAACACTCTGTACTCAGGCATGTCTCAGGGTGTGTTTACTTTCACTCACAGCCTTGAACACAGAGTCATGTCCGGGCATCTTCTGGATAGAGGAGGAGTTTACGCTTTGACGTTTCTCGCTGACATGACAAGCTGTGTTTTTGTGTCATTGACTTCAAGAGAGGGAGAGAGAAAAAAAGTAGCAACAGCTGGAAAGGGAACAGCTGTTTATAGCTGCTATAATGCTGACTGAACACATCAAGGTCAGAGGTGACCGAAAATAATTACGTAGCGTACAAAAATCTTTTCATGGAGTAAATAATAAATAAACATAATCAAATGTTTTAATGTCTCATTCACCCCACATTTATCAAACATTTTTTGATAAATTTTTGGCAGATGTTTTCATTAGTTCTCAGTCTCTGCTGAGATTTCTTACTATATACATAAATTATTATAATAGATCCAGATTCTTTAAGTTGTTTTTTTTAAATACTTATCATATGAATTTTAACTTTTTTTTTTTTTTTTTTTTTTTTAAGTATAGGTTGTCCATTTGTCTAGGGACACCATGAGTTAAAAATAAATCCTGTAAATAATGTAAATAAGATGTGTTTATAAACAAAAATCATTAAACATTCAGATCTAAAATATGTCATAGTGATGACCAGAATTGTAGAAAATATCATTTTTTAATTAAATATAGCGATATTATTGATATGCATATAAAAATGAACGCAGTTTTGGACTGAATTCAGATGTAAAGAAAATAAATAAATAATTCTATCTCTAATTTAAAAAAAAAAGAAAATGTCATTTGGGATTCTGTGTAGAACGTTTGTAAAGATTATACACTGAGGACGGCAAAGAGTAGCTAAAGCTCAACAGAAATCGAGATTTATTTATTGCTTTACAGTAACGGTTTTGAGTGATTGAGTGATCTATATTTTAAATTCTCCTAAAAAACATCCTTAAACTGACTCTCCACGAGTGTGTACACTGTGCATGAAGGGATTAATCACTGAGATACACCTGCCCCAGTGAGTGTGTACTCGTTAATGTGTATCTGAGACTGGGAAATATTTATCCCGCTGTTCTGTCCTTCCTCCTGCTCTGTAATCAGTCTGCATTTCTCACACACATTACCGAGACGTCTTGAGTCGGCTAAGGGACTTTGGGACAGAGAGACAACTGATTTCATGAAAGATGAAGGTCATTGCAGAGACAGCGACTGGAGATAAAGCAGCAAGTGGAGTTCTGGGCTGGAGTTCACAGCCGACTTGGCAAAAACCTGTGAATTCCTGAGAGCAGACGGAACCGAAGGACTGGAGACATGCTGAACTCATTCAGTCTGATGAAACAGACCTCTGTCTCGACACTACAAACACATCCAGCGCCTATTTTAGGGTTACGCCGTTTGTTATGTTTAAATCAGGACTACTGAAAATGGTCTACTGAAGACCAGAGAGTGTGTGTGTGTGTGTGTGTGTGTGTGTGTGTGTGTGTGTGTGTGTGTGTGTGTGTGTGTGTGCGCGCAGCGTTTCATCACTTAATAAATCCATGAAAAATAAGAAAAGAAGAAAAAGACGAGCGTGTGATCACAACTTAGCTTTCGTTTAAACACGGACAAATTCAACCGCCATTTTAATCCTCGCCGCAAGATCTACAGCGGAAACGCACGGACAGGAAAAACAGCAACCACAGAAGAAAGAAAGAAAGCACGAAAAAGAAAGAAAAAGAATGAACAAACACATAAGAAAGAAAGCACGAAAAAGAGAAAAGCAGAAAGCAAGAAAGAAAAATAAGAAACACAAAAGAAATAAATAAAGAGAGAAGAAAGAGACGGAAAGAGAGAAAGAATAGAAGCACATGAGAAAGAAAGAAGGATATGAAGAAACAAAAGAAAGAAAGAAAGAAAGAAATTAAGAAACACAAAAAGAAAGAAGAGGCGCACAAAATAAAGAAAGAAATTTAGAAAGGAATGAAGAAACACAAAAGACAGACAGAAAAGCACAAAAGAAAGAAAGAAAGAAACTAGGTCAGAAACAAAAACACAAAAGAAAAAAGAAATGAAAGAAACAGAGAGACGAAAGAAAGGGAAAGAGAAAAAGACGGAGAGAAAGAGAGAGAGAATGAATGAGAGAGAGATGTATTGAGAAGTCAGTGTGAGTGTAAACGCTGCTGTTTCAGTCTGAACTCTAAAGCTGATGATCCACATGAAACAGTGTGAAATGAGGAGAACATTCTTGAGCTCACACCAGCACTGTGTGTGTGTGTGTGTGTGTGTGTGTGTGTGTGTGTGTGTGTGTGTGTGTGTGTTGATGAAGAGTCGAGCTCGGGTGCACACTGGGATTAAGAACTGCAACACGAGCAGCGTCACATTTTCAGTACTTTATTTTAATTCTGAATAAAACACTGCATGATGCAAAAATAGTTCCATCTGAAGTGAGAGGGCCATGTGTGTGTGTGTGTGGGTGTGTGTGTGTGTGTGTGTGTGTGTGTGTGTGTGTGGGTGTGTGAAGTGTACGGAGGCGTCCGTGTATGAAACGTGATCCGGCGTGTAAAGCGAGTGTCCTGCAGCGTGCGGTGTGCTCAGGGTCTCTGAGCGAGCCGGCTCTTGCCCTCCTCCTGCTCGCTGAGTTTGAAGTGTGTGTAGGTGAGGATGCCGCTGAGCGTGCAGGTGATGCCCAGGCCCTGGTGGAGAGACAGCGGGTCGTGGAACAGCACGTAGCCCCCCAGCAGCGTGATGCAGAACTTAAAGTGACCAAACATGTTGTAGCTGTGAGGCGCAGGGGTTAAAGGTCAACAACACACACGGCCTTGCTGGACATTTACACACCTTCACACACATTTGCACACCTTTACACACACTTTACACACATTCACACACTTCTGCACACCTTTACACACACACACACACACACACACCTTACCACACCTTTACACACATTCACACACTTTTGCACACCTTTACACACACACCTTACCACACCTTTACACACTTTTGCACACCTTTAGACACACCTTACCACACATTCACACACGTTTGCACACCTTTACACACTCACACACCTTTCCATACACTTTTGCACACCTTTACATACTCTTGTACACACACACACACACACACACCTTTACATACACTTTTGCACACCTTTCCATACTCTTCTACACACACACACACACCTTTACATATACTTTTGCACACCTTTACACACACACACACACACACACACACACACACACACACACACACACGTTTGCACACCTTTACACACTCACACACCTTTACATACACTTTTGCACACCTTTACATACTCTTGCACACACACACACACACACCTTTACATACACTTTTGCACACCTTTACACACACACACACACACACACACACGTTTGCACACCTTTACACACCTTTCCACACATTCACACACTCACACACCTTTACATACACTTTTGCACACCTTTACACACACTCACACACTCTTGCACACACATTTACACACCTTTACACACTTTTGCACACCTTTACACACTTCTGCACAACTTTACACAAATTCACACACTTTTGCACACCTTTACACACATTTACACACTTTTACACACACATTTGCACACCTTTACATGCTTTTACACATCTCGATGAGGGTCAGCAGCTCAGGATGATTATGATCAAAAACTTTTTTTAATAAGAAGAAAAGGACAAAATAAGAAAGGAAAAGATAAAACAAAATAGAGAAAAAATAGAGAAATAAATGAAGGAAGGGAAAGAAAGAAAGAAAGATTAAGTGAAAAAAGTATACAGAAAGAAAGAAAGAAAGAAAAGGGTAAAACAAAGTAAAAAAAATAAGAAGAAATGAGAGGAAAATATGGAAAGGAAAGAAAGTAATAAAGGAGGGAAACGAGAAAGAAATAAGGAAAGAACAGACAGAATAAAGGAAAGGGGGAAAAAACAAAATAAATAAAATGAATGGATGAAATGAGTAGATAAGAAGGAAAGAGAAGAAAATGACAAATGAAGGGAATAAATAAAGACGCGAATGGTGACGTTTTGATGACGCCATCTTCTTGCTGCGGTTGTTTACAGTGCTCATGTTAAACCCAGAGCTCCCTCTAGTGGTCAAGTTCAGCAACTCTGATTTTATTACACACAGAAGAGGGATAATTAATTATACACCCAACATATAAATCAGGGCTTTAGAGAGAAAGGATACGTGACAGGGGACGTGTTCCCGATGATCCAGTAGATGGACAAGTTCACCAGAAAGGCGATAAGACCAGACAGAAACACCATCGCCTGGAAAAAAAAAAATCTAATTGTTTGTTTGCTAAACAAAACGAGATCGGATTACAATCTCCCATTATTTCCCGTTTCTTTAAAAATGATGTGATGTTTTCACGTTTTTAGTTTGACTGAATCTCGGGAAAAACTGAAATTTCCAATCTCAGACTAATCGGAATATCGGAGTCCAGCCTCAACATGGCCGCTCACACCATCAACAGTAAACAAAATATCACTTCACTACTTTGAAGGTGCAGGTCACAATTCGATTCGATTCATGATTTTGATTCGATTCACAGAATATTTTGAACAAAATTTGAATGAATAAAAATGATGACTTAAAAGACTCCTTTTGTATTTCTGAATCATAAACGATGCAAAACAATGTGCATTTTTTCTGGTCTGTATACAACTAACTAAATAAAATATTGCTATGAACAGAGGTTTAATACAGTTAACTGTAAAATGTACTACAGGTTCACCGTATCTTAAAAATAAATAAGTACATTTATAAATTCTCCGAAAAAAGTTTGACTGAATAAACAAAGTGACTCTGGGGGAAAAAAAGAGTGAAACATAATGAGCTCCGCAGCAGAAACAGAGCTCCAAAGTCGGCTAAAATGCCCGATTTCCCGCATTTTGTTGCTTTTCAGCCTGAAATGAAAACGGACACAGTTTTTGTTTTGTCCAGCAGACATATCGTTTGGTGTTGAGGCCAAATAATTCAATTTTAGTCTCATCTGACCGTAACACCTTTTTCCATGTGGCATTTTGGCAAAGCTCAGTTGTGGGTGGCTTTTTTCTTGCAACCCTCCCATACAAGCCACATTTGTGGAGAATTTGTGATATTGTTGTCACATGCACACAATGACCACTCTTTGTCATAAATTCCTGCAACTGCTTCAGAGTTGCTGTTGGCCTCTTGGTAGCCTCTCTGACCAGTTTCCTCCTGGCTCTTTCATCCAGTTTGGAGCGATGGCCTGATCCAGGGAGGGTCTGTGTTGTACCAAATACCTTCCACTTCTTAATAATAGACTTCACTGTGCTTCTAGGCATTGATAAAGCCTTTGGATTTTTTTGTATCCATCTCCTGACTTCTGCCTGTCCACAACTTTATCCCGGAGATCTTTTGGCAGTGCCTTGCCACCCATAGTTGATTGTTTGCTTCAGTTGCACTACAAAATGCTCCAGGAAAGCTCTTTTCATGCTGAGCTAATCAAAATGACCAAAGCTGATCACAGTTGAAAGTCAAATGGCTTTGTGTGCCATTGAGAAGGTGATTAACTACACCTTATTGCGTTTACAAGTCATTTTTAGGAGAGGGGGTGATCCTTTTACCAACTCAGTGATTCTTTTTTTTTTTTTTTTTTAATTATTTTTTCCTGACATGTTGGTGTTATATCTTTCAACTGGATGTTATAAGTTGGTGGTGTGATAAAGGAAGAGCGTGGAAACGCCGCTTCAGCAGTTTTATTCCTCTTAGTCCGCAGCAATATGTCGATGATTACAACTTCCAAACTTTTTATC
Organism: Cranoglanis bouderius; assembly: GCA_023630585.1. Classification (NCBI taxonomy): domain Eukaryota; kingdom Metazoa; phylum Chordata; class Actinopteri; order Siluriformes; family Cranoglanididae; genus Cranoglanis; species Cranoglanis bouderius. The sequence goes on from CM042538.1 coordinate 31,584,418, forward strand.
CATTTATAGTTACATTCCATGTTCTCGCTTACGTTACAGCAGCTATAAACAGTCATTCCCAAACCAGCCTATCTTTTTTCTTGAAGTTAATAAGACAAAAAAAAGTGTAAACTTCTCTGTCTCCTGGAGTCTCCTTCCTTAAAACTTTAAATAAACACATTTCTCCTTACAGAAAACGTCCCCACGTCAATATTTAAAAAAAAAAAAATGTCGTATGACATATTAATATAAACCTGTGATGTGCAGCTGCACTATTGTCAGAGCCGCTGTTATAATAAATTAATCAACGCCTTCTGACCAATCAGAACTGAGAGTTCAGCCCTGTCGTGGTGTACTGGATCTAAAAATAATTACTTCACGTGTGAGGAATGACGTGTATGTCCAGGAGTGTAGGTAACACGGCTTGAAAAACACACCACCTGAACAAAACTGCTCTTTGTTCAGTGTTCTAACACACACTGTTCAGATTAAAGTGTGTGTGTGTGTGTGTGTGTGTGTGTGTGTGTGTGTGTGTGTTCAGGAAATTCCTGTGGCTCTGTGGGAGAGGTGTGTCTGAAGAATGAAATAGAAGGTTCTCTCTTTCTCTCTCTCTCACTCTTACACACACACACACACACACACACTCACCAGGGCCTGCAGAGACCAGGGGCCGAAGATGCCCCCCTCTCCGGTTAGGGGCTCGAAGAAGGGGATGATTGTGAGGAGGAAAGCGGAGGACATGGGCGCCTGGTAGTACAGCAACTGCATGGAGTTCACCTGCAGCTCGTGCTGCTTCGCTCCGACCCACTGTAACACACACACACACACACACACACACACACACACACACACACACACACACACACACACACACACACACACACATATATACACCAACTATTAATTATCACACATTTGAACACTGACCATCATGTCAGAATAATAAATGTCGTGTCTCCATCACTGACACTGTATAATAATAATAATAATAATAATAATAATAATAATAATAATAATAATAAGTACCAATCAGCAGGAAAACATTACCATCTGATCCAGCTCCAACCTTAATATAACGTTTTTTCCCCCGTCAGAATTATAAACCTTTAGAGTGTGTTCATCATGTCAAAATAATACTCGAAGGTGGCCGTTTCTATGGCAACGCAGACACCGCCATGATGGCTAGCTTTTATCTAAAACATTTTTTTCATCATCTCTCGCTGGTTTATTTTAAGACAGAAAGCAAGCTACATTCTATAAGCTAGAAAGATTTTTTAAACATGACAATAATGTTGGACTTTTTATCCACTTATAGTTACATTTAAGTTAGTTCCTGTTCTCGCTCACGTTATAACAGTCGACTATTACCCAGTCGTTTCCCCCGCCAGCAGGACAAAGCGTAAACTCCTCTGTCCTGAACATGTCGGAAAACTTCAAGTTACAGCTTGTTACCAAGCCCTGACACTGGAGACTCCTTCCATAAACGTTAAATAATACAATCACGTGTTTGCGTGGCGCGTCCGCCGTACGAATCCCTGTGAATGAGCTGTTACTATAGAAACGGTAAGGTATTAGAGCGAACACATCGTTAATATAAGCCTGTGATTTGCAGCTGCACTACTTTAAAGAAAATTAATCAACAGTTTCTGACCAATCAAAATCCAGAATTCAGCAGGGCTACGTGGTATCATAAATAACAGGGAATAGCAGTGTGATGGATGTTTTTTTTCCCTTTTTCGCCAAAGATGTAAGCGCTTTTTACAAGTTTTGGGTAAATGTCAAGCGTGGGGTAAATGTCACATTTAATTTTTACGCTTCAGAGCGTGACGTGAGCAAGAGAGGCTCTGCGAAAAGGAAAAACAGTCCCAGATTATTAGGAACATCTTACCACTTGGTACAGAGACGTGACCAGGACCCCCAGCGTAGCGAAGACGATCCCCAACAAGTTAAACTTCACATCGTAGTAGGAGTTCAGGATGACCCCTAACGTGATCGGTACCTAACAGATCAAAATATATATATCATTAGTTTTAATTAATCAAAAACACAATAAAACAGTAAAAAGAGCAGACTGGAGCACAAAAAATGTATTCATCAGCCTTTAAATATAGTTCCTATACCACTCTGTATGTTTCTGGGAGGTTGGAGGAAACTGGAGAACCCAGAGAAAACCCACACAGCCACAGGGAGAACATGTGAAACTCCACACAGACAGAAACGTGAGCTCAGGGTCGAACGGTATGAATGTTCTCACGTATGTGAGAGAGGACATGAGGTTCAGTTCATCCCGGGTTAAACTATTCCTTTAATGTCATCACGGAGTCTGTGATGTAACGTGATGTGAGATGTAATGCGACATTACATGAGTTGTGACGTGATGTGATGCTCTGTGCTGTGACGAGACGCTGTGTCATGACGTGACACTCTGTGCCGTGGTGTGACGTGTTGTATGGTGTTGTGATGTGACGTGACTCTCTGTGTCGTGACGTGATGCTCTGTGCTGTGATGAGACGCTGTGTGATGTGACGTGACTCTCTGTGTCGTGACGTGATGCTCTGAGTTGTGACGTGATGTGATGCTCTGTGCTGTGACGAGACGCTGTGTCATGACGTGACGCTCTGTGCTGTGACGAGACGCTGTGTCATGACGTGACACTCTGTGTCGAGACGTGACGCGTTGTATGGTGTTGTGATGTGACGTGACTCTCTGTGTTGTGACGTGATGCTCTGTGCTGTGACGAGACGCTGTGTCATGACGTGACGTGACTCTCTGTGTCGTGACGTGACGCTCTGTGTCGTGACGTGACGCGACGCTCTGTGTCGTGACGTGACGCTCTGTGTCGTGACGTGACGCTCTGTGTCGTGACGTGACGCTCTGTGTCGTGACGTGACGCTCTGTGTCGTGACGCTCTGTGTCGTGACGCTCTGTGTCGTGACGCTCTGTGTCGTGACGCTCTGTGTCGTGACGCTCTGTGCTGTGACGAGACGCTGGGTCGTGACGAGACGCTGGGTCGTGACGAGACGCTGGGTCGTGACGAGACGCTGGGTCGGGTCGTGACGCTCTGGGTCGTGACGCTCTGGGTCGTGACGCTCTGGGTCGTGACGTGACGCTCTGGGTCGTGTCGTGACGCTCTGGGTCGTGACGTGACGCTCTGGGTCGTGACGTGACGCTCTGGGTCGTGACGTGACGCTCTGGGTCGTGACGTGACGCTCTGGGTCGTGACGTGACGCTCTGGGTCGTGACGTGACGCTCTGTGTCGTGACGTGACGCTCTGTGTCGTGACGTGACGCTCTGTGTCGTGACGTTCTGTGTCGTGACGTTCTGTGTCGTGACGTTCTGTGTCGTGACGTTCTGTGTCGTGACGTTCTGTGTCGTGACGTTCTGTGTCGTGACGTGACACGCTGTGTCGTGACGCTCTGTGACGTGACGCTCTGTGACGTGACGCTCTGTGACGTGACGCTCTGTGACGTGACGCTCTGTGACGTGATGTGACACGCTGTATTGTGTTGTGACGCAACTCTCTGTGTCATGACGTGATGCTCTGTGTTGTGACGTGATGTGATGCTCTGTATTGTGTTGTGACGTGACGCTCTGTGTTGTGACACGCTGTATTATGTTGTGATGTGACGTGCTGTGTTGTGACGCGACTCTGTGTCATGACGTGATGCTCTGTGTTGTGACGTGACGTGATGCTCTGTATTGTGTTGTGACGCTCTGTGTTGTGACACGCTGTATTATGTTGTGATGTGACGTGCTGTGTTATGACGTGACGCTCTGTGTCATGACATGAAACTCTGTGTCATGTTGTGAATCTCTGTCGTGACGTGAACTCTGTGTTGTAACATGACACTCTGTGCTGTGACGTGACACTTAGTGTTGTGACGTGATGCTCTGTGACGTGATGCTCTGTGTCATGACGTGATGCTCTGTGTCATGACGTGATGCTCTGTGTCATGACGTGACGCACTGTGTCGTGACGTGATGCTGTGTCTCACCAGAGTGAGCTTGATCTTGGTGGAGAAGGTCTTCCTGTAGAAGGTGGTCTGGATGAGGATGATGACTGGGGTGGTCATGGCTTTGGCCAGCTGGTACGTCCCGATGGTGTTGTTCTGCAGAGACAGGTTGGTGAAAGCCACGAAGCCGCAGAAGCTCAGCGCCAGGAGCAGGATGCTGGAAGCTCGCAGCCTCTTCGGAGAGAAAATGTCCATCTTCTGGCACACGAAGAGCCCGAGCCACGTGACCACAAAGTGCACCAAGGTCAGGGTCATGTTGGGGAACCCGTAGTGCACGTAGATCCATTTATTCATAAAGACGATGCAGATAGAGGAGAGCAGGTTGACCAGAAGTCCTACCACAATCCGGCTGTTGGAGAAGAGCTTCCCCAGCCTCGGAGGCATGCTGGAAGTCTTTCACCTTCTACTCAATACGCTAAAAGGGGAAACAAGAAACTTCTGGAACTCACCGAGGAGACAGTGAGGTAAAACAACGCGCATGTTATCTCAGAATGGAGCTCATTCACTGCACGAACATTTCTCACCCTGCTTCTTCTGCTCCGCCTGGACGCGCGCCTGTGACGTCACTTAAACGCGACGCCGAGCAACAAGGGCTTCGTGCCAATCAACACCGAGTGCACTACAACAAACTAGCAAGCCTAGTGCACTAAAAAGTGATCGCATACTCAGGAAAGCATCCTAAGATCATAAATAGGAAATAATAAATAACACTCTGCTTCGCTATCTCATCACACTGACCGTTAGAAAATAGTTACCATGGTTACAGCAAAGATGGCAGTATATCAGTTGTTAATCTCTGTTGCTTATGTTGTTATTATATTATATTATATTATATTATATATTGTTTTTTTTCTGTAGTAGATCAAAACTGTCATTTATGCTCGTTGTCATGGTGAATGCTATTTTCTATTTATAATTTTTTTTATAATGTACACAATATACCTTATACCTCTATATTGCGTTTTATATTATGACTTTGTATTTTATTTATTTATTTTTTTCAGCTGACTGATGTGGTGTTGTGTTGTAAGAATTTCACTCACCATTTGTACTCAGAACCGAGTATAAGAAATACATAATCTCATAAATACATATAAAAACAAAATATCTATAAATAACCACCAAACAAAGCCGGTCAGAAACGAGTATAAAAATTAAATAATCTCATACATAAATATTAAAACATCTCTAACTAACCAATAAATTGTGAATGAATTAAATACTTCATTAAATTGAATTCATAATGATTTTATTGAATAAATATATTTATAACATATTTCCACAGTAGTTTATATTAGCGTTTTATTAATTTATTTATTTAATTTTTTTTATTTCCTCCCCCGAAAGTCTCCATTTGTATTTAATGACGTTATAAACAGAAAAAAAAACGAACAAACAAACAAATAAATAGATTAAATAAATAAATACGTGCAAATGACCAACAAATTAATGAAACACATTTTTCACAGCAAGTTTTAGTAGCAAATGTTATTCATTTATATTTGTAGTTTCCTTTTTTTTCCCCTTTTTCAAATTCCGTCATAACCGGAAGTCACTCCTCTGAATAACGGTTTCTAACGATTGCCACGCGCGAGCTCAGCTCTCTACTTAGAACACGCACACGCGGATTAGAGCACGACCGTGGAGAAAGGGCCAGTGAATCTGTCCGACCAATCATAGCGCAGCAGACCAGGAAGAGGGCGTGGTTACAAAATAAATAAATAAAAAACACAAACAAAGCAGCTTTTCTTTCGGAGTAGTGGAGCGGTCGCTGCCACGTCATAATCCCGCGCCACCTAGTGGTGCTGATAAATGCTGGAACTACAGCTAATATAACTCAGTTATTGACTGACTGGTTGCTAAGAATGAAGCGGTTTAAACGGGTTCCGGTCGTGTGTGTTTTAGTTTTTAAGAACTAAGGAGGAGAAGATTTCTATATTTGGAATATATTATTATAAAAATAAATAAATGGTTTGCTGATAATTTCCCTCCAACAGCACGTCCCCAAGTGTTTTATTCCCCTTATACCACAGCAATTTACCAACTGTTACAACTTTTTAATCTATTGATAGTCACACTAAATGTTGTGGAACATCCATCAAAGAAGTTAGTTCCTGTTCTCACTTATGTTATAGCAGCTGTAAACAGTCGTTCCCTCACCAGCCTCTCTGTTTTCCCCCCTCACTTGAAGTTAATAAGTAAAAAAATAACGTCATTACAGAGAAAAACCACAAAGCGTAAACTCCTGTCGTGAAGATGACGGAAAACTCCCAGTCACAGCTTTACGTCTGACCGTTACAAAGCGCCGACACTGGAGACTCCTTCCATACATCAAATAAAATTATCACTCACATTTTAAAAAAAAAAAAAAAACCTGTTCATGTAGAACGTCCGCCATACAATGAGCTGTTGCTATAGAAACCACAACGTGTTAGAACGAGCGCATTAATATAAACCTGTGATTCGCAGCTGCACTAGTTTAGAGAAAATCAATCAACACCTTCTGTCCAATCAGAACCCCAATTCAACAGCGCTGAGGTTTAAAACTCTACAGAAATGGAGACCCACATAACTTCGAATTACGGCCATGATACGGAGATAATTAATAAACACACACACATATTTTATATATATATATATATATATATATATATATATATATATATATATATATATATATATATATATATATATATATATAGAGAGAGAGAGAGAGAGAGAGAGAGAGAGAGAGAGAGAGAGAGAGAGAGAGAGAGAGAGTTTCTGGGTTGCAGTTAGTGTTTCAGGAGAAATACAAACACAGTTTCACAGGCCTCATGAATCTCACACACCTTTATTCAAGTACAAATCATGAAAAAAAACAAACATACATCAGATTATTTTATCTACGACTGCAGCTCATAGCCGAGAGGATCGAGCCCTTTATCCAATAACAGCAGAGACGACTCCCTCATCTTCTGAAGAAACTTCTGCAGCTCGTCTTTAGAGAACACCTACACACACACACACACACACACACACACACACACACACACACACACGGTCAGAGATGGAACATTACCTCAGACAGAGAAAGGTGTGTGTGTGTGTGTGTGTGTGTGTGTGTGTGCGTGTGAATGAGTAACAGTCGAGGACTCTGACCTCGTACAGTCGGTGCTGGTCGGAGGCGATGATGTCGGCGAGGCGAAGGCTGTCCTGGTGACGCTCGGTTCTCTGCAGCACCGTCAGCAGCAGGAACGTCATCATGGGCAAACACAAGCGCCGGAGCAGAGCCATCTGAATGGAGCGCTCCGAGTCCACCTCTGCATCCTGAACCAGATACAGTGGACCAAAAAAAAAAAAAAAATCAGTATTCATCACATTGTCATTATAACATGAGAGAGAGAGAGAGAGCGAGAGAGAGCGAGAGAGAGAGAGAGAGAGCGAGAGAGAGCGAGAGAGCGAGAGAGAGAGCGAGAGAGAGCGAGAGAGCGAGAGAGAGCGAGAGAGCGGCTGTGAGGAAAGATGGCACGCTGAGGAAAGTAAATCTAACCAGAGACTGACTGGTACACAGACCACACCCTTTTCACTGTAAGTGTGTGTGTGTGTGTGTGTGTGTGTGTTACCTCTCTGACATCCACCATCCAGCCTCCATCCACAAACAGCAGCACGTTGTAGATCCTCTCCTTCACGTCCTCAGTCAGAGCGTCCAGGCGCCCCTGCCAGGTCTCATACTCTATCTACACACACACACACACACACACACACACACACACACACACACACACACACACACACACACACACACACAGTGAGAATTTTGCATTCAATATCTACAAAGCAGATTTAATCTAAAGACAATGTGTGTCTTTAACCTACATGACATTTCATGACCGTGTGTGTGTGTGTGTGTGTGTGTGTGTGTACACTAGGTCAGCACCTTGTACTCTTTCTCCTTCATCTCGTAGGCGACAGTCTCTGTGAACTTAGCCTGGGTGGGTTGGGTGGGCTTCACGGGGGGCGAGTTCATGTGTCTGAACCACTCATTAAAGGCTTCATGAGCTTCCTGTTCACACACACACACACACACACACACACACACACACACACACACACACATTATATATCTCGTATAAAATGCTTGATTTACCATCTACTTACTCAGAACGGCAGCCATTTTAAGAAACATCCTCGAACACTACAGGATCGAATCCGTTCTAAAAAGGCTTCATAGTGAGATTATTTTTGATCGTTACCTCAGCAAGGTATTACCCATAATGCACTCTGAGCGCAGGTCACTGTTACATCATGCTATATCTGAATGTTATGCATATAAGTCACATATCTATCTGAAACCACAGCCCTGTGAATTCTGGATTCTGATTGGCCAGGAGGTACGGATTCATTTTCTACAACAGCAGCTCTGGAAGGAGTCTCCAGTGTCAGCTCTTTCTCACCAGGTAGGCTCGGATACAGAGGTGTTCTCGGATGGCGTTCTCTTCCTCGGCAGGCAGCGGCGTGTTCATTCCCTGCTCCTCCCACTGCCGGTAAATTTCCCGCGTGGAATCTTCTGGAACTTTGGCGAAGACCAGCTTAGCAGCGTCGTGCTTCTTAGAGGCTGGAAGTACAGGGACATATTTTGCTCTCCAAAATGTTTATGTTTAAATTAAATTTCCTAAAGTGTATTTCACGCTAAAAAGAAATAAAATTAGCTATTAAAATTATGCTAGTCATCTGGTTTGCTGTGAAAAACGACCGACGCACCCAGGAACTTCCTCATGATGGCGTTGCTCTGCTTTAAGGCCTCAGCACGCTGGGTGGGGTCGAACACCAGCCAATCAATGACGTCGATCTTCTGACGATCCTCCTGTTCGGCGCAGAGAGTCGGAGAAAGAGAGAGAGAGAGAGAGAGAGAGATTCACATCAACTAAAAGTTCTTACACGTTCTTATTTGTTTTTCTAGAATGTTCTATAAAATCTCCATCCCCGTGTACATGTGGGCGGGACAAAGCCATATTAACCAATCATATCAGGACAATCCTGTCTCGCTGGCCATCCTCAAACGAAAACTATGAGGACATTTCACGTATAAATTATGATTCCCACGATACGAAGGTGAGCCACAGTTCGGTATCCGTGACGTGATGATGCGACGTGTGATGCGTGTCGTACCGCTGTAGTTCCCGTGTCCAGCGCAGGAGTGAGGTCATGGTGCGAGAACTCCTCTCCGTCTCTCTCTCTCACCGTCTCCACCACCGTCTTAGTGACCGCCGCAACGTCCAGACCTGAAACACGCATGATTAGAATCTATAAAGAAGAACTGCAGACAAAGAGAACGGCAGATGGACGACAGATGACGCAACGGAAAGATATAAAGAGAATAATTTAAGGATGAATGGATGAGTGGATGACTAGAAGGATGTGTGGATGAGCAAAAGGACGGATTGATGGACGGATGAGCAGAAGAACAAGACAGACTGATGAGTAAAAGGATGGACGGACTCATGGGAAAGCAAAAGAATGGACGAGTCAAAGGATGGACCAACGGAGGAGGACAAGAACACGCCAAAGGGTCAGCAAAAGGATGGACAGATGGAAAAGCGAAAGGAACTGGAGAGTGGATGAGTGAAAGGACGGACGGATAAGAGAGCGAAAGGATGGAGGAGCAAAAGAACATACAAACGGATGAAGGAAAGGATGGACAGACCAGTAGATAAGTAGGGAAAAAATGAGCGAAAGGAGAGAGGGATGAGTGGATGAAGGAGCAGATGAATGAATGGATGGATGGACGGACAGACATGCAAAAGGACAGACGGATGGATGGGAGGATCAATGGAAAGACAGACGGACGAATGAGAAGAATGACGGAAGGACGGACAGATGGCTGGGTGGATGGGCAGACGAGCGAATGGATGGACAAGTGTAAGGAATGATGGATGTATGGATGAGCTGAAGGTCAGATGGATAGATGGATGGATGGATGCGATGTCCCTCCTCACCTGCTTGTTCTGCGAGCTCCAGGCAGCGTTTGCGCTGTTCGCTCTCGGTCACTTCCTCCAGGAAGCTAGCGTACTGAGTTACGCCCATGTCTGCGGGCAGCTGACTGACGTAGAACGCTATGAGCTCTACCTGCTTCTCCTTCACCAGCAGAGCGATGTAGGCTTTCAGCACGTCCACACACACCTCCTCCTACACACACACACACACACACACATTTACATTACAGCTTGAAAGGAAATATACGATTTATGATGCACCTGTCAAAACGAATCTTTTTTAAATCTTTTGAGCGACTCATTTGAGTCAGTTCAGTTAAATGATTCATTAAGATTCAGTTTTCACAGTTGTGTAGTTTAGTTTGATCATGCGTACATCTACGGCAGACAATAAACAGCAGCATGAGCAATGGGGGGGGGAACCCAGCTAATAACGGATGTTATTTTATAATGCGACCGCATGTCTGTGTTTAGAAAAAGAATCATTTTTCCCCATCAAGAGAATCAAATTTTGGTCTTGACTGAAATGATTCACTGACTCAGGCAGAGCAGAACTCAAGAAGATTCAGCACGTACACAGATGCAAATACAACTTTCACAATTTAGATGATATTGTGTGTGTGTGTGTGTGTGTGTGTGTGTGTGTGTGTGTGTGTGTACCTTCAGCTGCATGCCCAGACTGCGATAGAACAGCACCAGGTGAGTCATGAAGCGCAGGAGATGGGCCGGTAATGGTGGTGTCCTTCCTAACCAATCACCAAACTCTTCCAGAAGACCTGCAACACACACACACACACACACACTCAAAATGTGCCTTAACACTAGTCTGCACACACAAACTGCATCAATCTAGCATTATTACCGTCCAAGTCTCCGAGGATGACGAACTTCTGAATGATGTGGTAGTGCTCCTTGGTTGCGTCCAGAACCCTCTGTTCAACACACACATTAAATATTAGAATTTACACACGCTTACTTAAAAAAGCTTGAGAATTAATCTACTGCGAGACTGACCTTTGAATCGGTCGCTTGTAGCTCCTCAAAAACTTTTTCCATCGTCCAACTGAAAGAGAAAGAAACAAAAGGATTGCATTGCATTATATATGTATGTATATATATATATATATATATATATATATATATATATATATATATATATATATATATATATATGTATGTATATATATGTGTATATTTTACAGATATGCTAACATTGCGAACAAGAAAATCCTAGCAGGCAGAGAGAAAGAACCCTAGCGTATGCCGGCGGACGGGACGGTTCGTTCCTCTAGAGACTTGTCCAAAAAGAATGATTGAGGGCATGGCAGAAAACGATACAGATCTAGTGACTGGTTCCAAATGAATGACTCAGTTCATACCAGTGACTGATACTGATTCATTCATCTAGTGACTCTTTAAGAAAATAGAAGCTCAGTCCATGCCTGGGAATGATGCGATTCGTTCGGCAAGTGATTCGTTCGGCAAGCGATTCGTTCAAAAAGAGTGACTCAGGGCACGATATGGATTCGTTCATCTAGTGACTTGTTCAAAATGAATGACTCAGTTCATACCAGTGACTGATACTGATTCATTCATCTAGTGACTCTTTAAGAAAAGAGAGACTCAGAACATGCCAGGGAATGATGCCGATTCATTCGGCAAGTGATTCGTTCAAAAAGAGTGACTCAGGGCACGATATGGATTCGCTCATCTAGTGACTTGTTCAAAATGAATGACTCAGTTCATACCAGTGACTGATACTGATTCATTCATCTAGTGACTCTTTAAGAAAATAGAAGCTCAGTCCATGCCTGGGAATGATGCGATTCGTTCGGCAAGTGATTCGTTCGGCAAGCGATTCGTTCAAAAAGAGTGACTCAGGGCACGATATGGATTCGTTCATCTAGTGACTTGTTCAAAATGAATGACTCAGTTCATACAAGTGACTGATACTGATTCATTCATCTAGTGACTCTTTAAGAAAATAGAAGCTCAGTCCATGCCTGGGAATGATGCGATTCGTTCGGCAAGTGATTCGTTCGGCAAGCGATTCGTTCAAAAAGAGTGACTCAGGGCATATCACTGACCGATACGGATTCGTTCACTTAATGACCGTGACAGTGACTCTGTGCATGGCAGTAAACGATGCTAATCGATTCATCTCTGCTTTAGCTGAAAAGAGAGAAAAGCAAGTGTTCCTTTAAAAAAAAAATTCCACAGATTGTGTGGTGTATGCGAGTACTCACTTGGCCTCCAGATATTCTCTGGGCAGCTCCTCCAGCTCCTCATGACTCAGCCCAGAGGAATGCAGCTCCTGCTCTAGCAACGAGTCTACCATAACACGGAAATACGCCCACACGGTATCCTCCCACGACTCACACACTGGCAACAACTACATCAACACGGGGGACAAAAACATTCTTACCAGAAGAAGATAAGCCAAGGGATTATTTACTCAGATAACAATTACCTACATTTTAAGAATAAAAGCATAAAATCTTTTTCGGACTAATCATCGGCTAACAGAAGAGGAGCGGGAGCGACAGATTGAAAACGGATAAAGAAAACAACAAACGATTTATGACTTCAAGGATATCTTTTACGCAAACCACCTGTGGTAAATACTGAGGTAAGAACCTCTGACTCTATGCAATACTTGTTGAATATTTTATATAATAAAGTTTAGTTTCTCCGCTAATATAGCTTGAAACGGAGTGTGAGCCATGGCTGATGCAAGAGTGACATATCTCCGGTCCCTTGCCATATCCTACCCGCCAAACCTGATAAGTGAACGGGCTAAGAAGAAGTACAAAGACAAGTTACTGAGAAAACGCCCAGAAACTCTCATAGCAGATTTCTCTCCAAGAGAAGCCGCAGATTTCTCTCAAAGAGAAGCCGCAGATTTCTCTCAAAGAGAAGTCACAAATCTCCTGTTATACACAGAACACACTGATGGTTGGTACCAGGCTCTCTGTAGCCACTACCCAGACCATACATATGCCATATCGAAAGGCAGACAGATAGTAATAGAGGGAAATGGCACCACTCCTCTGACTGTGAATATCTACAACAATGGAACAATCATGTTCCAGGGTAATGAAGCCAGGCTCAGTTTGGTTCCAGATGACCTTAATACCTTAATAGACCTGAGAAAGAGATTCAGTGAGGCAGAGGGGGAGGGGGGCAGGACAGGGACACACAGGGAGGAGGAGGGGTTGAGAGAAGATGTGCAAGAGCCTCAACGAGAGAATGACACCGAGCTTAATGCAGTGGGAGAAGAACAGCACCTCAGAGACGAGGCAGCAGAGATAAACAGCCTGAGTGAGCAGCTACAGAGACTCCAAACCAGTCAGCCGAAACCCCAATCTGAAGAGGGCCACCAAGCCCCGAGCAAGGGCCAATAAGCCACCAGCCATAGCCACCAGCCAGAGCCACCAAGCCCACAGCAAGGACCACCAAGCCCCCTCCCAGAGCCACCAAGCACCCACCAAGAGCCACAAAGCCCCCAACGAGGG
>CM042538.1:31602899-31647899 GCA_023630585.1 Cranoglanis bouderius
ACCACGCTGAGGCTGCCTTTGGGCCGCGGCGTGTGCACAAAGCGAGACGACCTGCTCCCCGTGCCCAAGATGGCCGACACGTCCGGGTTCTTAAGCGCGCTTCTCGGGGTGTCTGCGTACAAGAACACATTCGATGAGACACAGCTCGATTTATGCGGATCCAGTTATTCCTGTATGACGATCGTTTCTCTTACACGTGTACTTGAGGAGAGAGCCGGGGGTCTGACGCGGCAGGGGTCGTGCCGGGGTCGCGGTTTCGGTGCTGGCGGCTGAAGGAGACTCATCCTGTGCAAGGGGAACTGGAGGAAGCGGTTAAGGGGCAAACACGGTACGGTGCAGCTGACAGATGACGATACAGCTCTATTAAGTATTCTTTATTTATAGATAATAACACAAGGACATATTTAGGGAAACTATGTGATAACGCTCCTTCGTGAAAGAAAAAGAAATCGCACGATGCTCTTGTGTAAGTGTTAGAATATATTTTGTTAGTGATCGTGATAGATAGTGACAGGACTTTAAAAAGGGCAGAATGTTGGACCCTGGGGACTATCGGGTCTGGGTCAGAGAGCACAGAGACTCTGTGGTGCTTGGTAAGGATACACGCCACCTTCTTGTGTGAGCTTTTCCTTCGGGCAGCTCGCGTCACTTCTGAATCTCGAACCACCGGAGAGTTCAGCCAGTTCTGACTCCTACACACACACACACACACACACACACACACACACACACACACACACAGAGACAGAACAGGCCACAAACAGTCATTTAACATGCCTCCATCATGTCTCTGACTTAGTTCAGCAAGAGGAGCTTGCAAAGAGTCGCTTCAATTCATTTGATTCAGCTCACCAATAAGAGTCGACTCTTTCGGCTCCAAAATGATTCACTGAAATATATGTTCTAGTTCTTCTCGCTGCAGAGCAAAAAGTACAGAGGGAGGGGTTGGATCTGATCCAGTTCCTTCTACCTGGACGGATCTGAGTGGAGTTAAGCAAAAAGACCAGGGGGTGGAGTCGGATCTGATCCAGCTCTTCCTACCTGGACGGATCTGATCCAGCTCTTCCTACCTGGACGGATCTGATCCAGCTCTTCCTACCTGGACGGATCTGATCCAGCTCTTCCTACCTGGACGGATCTGATCCAGTTCCTCCTACCTGGACGGATCTGAGTGGAGTTAAGCAAAAAGACCAGGGGGTGGAGTCGGATCTGATCCAGCTCTTCCTACCTGGACGGATCTGAGTGGAGTTCAGCAAAACCTCAGTCGGGGGTGAAGTGAGTTTCGGGCTGGATACGTGTGTTTAACGTGCTATATCATGTTGTATAGTGTTGTGTGAGTTAGGCTTATAGATCCAGATCCAGATCCACCTCCTGGACTTTTGGTTCTGCAACAAGGACTCAAAATCTAAATATTCTGACCAGTAACAACAGATTTTCCCAATAAATAATGACATATGGGATGTAGGACACATGTTTCAGCGCTTTATCTATTTAGACAGACAAAGGAACAAAAGTTTTATATGATTTAATTTATGAAAGCATTAAATCACAGCACGACTCTGAACCGAATAAAACGTGAAGATGAATCGGTTCACTCTAACAAACAGCTGAGGTTTCTTAAAGCTCAGACATTTGCTTAAAGCTTTCCAAACACTGCGATTAAACTACATTACAGGAGTAGAAGAGAATAATGAGCAGAAGAAAGTTTAAACAACAACAACAACAAAAAACGGCTCATTGGTGTGAGTCGACTCTCAACCTTTACTTAAAAGAGTCGGCTCTTTGAACCGACTCTTTCGAGAACGACACTTGACCGGTGAATATCAAGGTTTTAACCAAAACACAAAGCTCTGAAATGGAAGAATGGGATCGGGACGTTTCTCATTTCTAACACACGTATAAAACATGGTTTAATATTAATTAAAACAATAGTTTCATAATTATACAGTCTTTTCAGCTTTCACTTTCATTCAAGCTAACTAACTTATACTAATGCACCACGTAGAATGCGCTTTATTCTCTAAATATCTTACAGATACTCTTTACTTTTAATTGATTTGAATAACAAACTTTTATAAACTAACATTAAATCCCCGTGAATTCTGACATGTGCGGTTTAGCCAGCTAGCATATTAGCAAGCTAACAAATCAGCTAGCTTACTCAGTTAACCGCTCCAAGCTTCAATCTTAAGCGAGTAAACAAGTCAGAATAATTACAAACATAACAAGAAAATTTAATTAAAATATTTACCAGTCCATGTTGACTGTAATTAACTCTTAGCTGTGATTAGCCAACGTTTTGTAACGCGGCTAGTTTTGCGCCTTCGCGTCGTCCTGGTGGTTCGGTCCCAAACCGCGCCGATTTTTTCCCTTAGTGCACTACATAGGGTGTACAAGCCGTCTTCTGAAACCCTTAGTAAGGGCACGGATATAGAAAGAACGTTTTTGTTTGGGATACAACCCGCTTCTTCGTTGGTTTTTAGTAAACATGGGCGAATTTAATGTTAAGCTCGACATCGCCATCTAGAGGCGAGGACAAACGACAACGTTTGGTTTAACAGAAAATAAATAAACCAGTACTGTATATTAATTAACAAAAAAACAAAAACGAAAACAAACAAAAAACAAACACATGATAAATAAATAAATAAATAAAAACAAAAATGTATTTAGATACCTAAACAAAATCATGTAGACCTTAACCTTTTCAGCTGTAAATATTAGGAAATTACCCTGTTAAATAAATTACAATATGCTGTAAAAACAACAACAACAACAACAACAACAGTTTGATAAATAATAAATAAAACAAAAATAATATATAAACATTTAATGAGTGTGTAAGTAAGTAAATAAAAAACAAAATAAAAAATATCTGAAATGCTTTTGCTTCATTGACTCGAGTTATATGTTAGTTTAGTTTAAACTGAGTCACTACCTCGAGGTAGCTTTTCCAGTTTTATCCATTTATTAAATTATTGCTTGAGCCATTTTTGCTTTTATTATACAGTATATTGCATAAGTATTCACCCCCTTATACATCTCCACATTTTGTAGTCTTACAACCACTGTTTTATATAGAAATGTTTCAATTCATTACGTCTGACTTCATTACATCTTGGCCTTACAGCATTTCTCTGCATGTGCCTAAGACTATTGTAGTGTGTGTCATGAAGCTACATGAAATGTAAAAAGCCTGTAATACTGAAGTGTGTGTGTGTGTGTGTGTGTGTGTACAAAGCATAAGAGTTGTGATTGCATAAGTATTCACCCCTAAACTAGATCTACCGCCATTAGAAGTCACATAGTTAGTCAAATGGAGTACAAATAGATGTGAAGAACCCAGAGTTTGTTCATCATCATGAAGACTGAGGAACATCCCACTGAGAGACATTAAATCTGTTATTAAAAGATAGAAAGAATATGGTAATGATTCGACCACCACTCTAGGGGATTAGTCAGAGAAGCAACCACAAGGCTGAGGGTAATTCTGAAGGAGCTGGAGAGATTGGTGTAATATAGTGATGTGATGGATTATGGTACAGCTCATGGATTAAGGCACATGCGAGACGGAAGATGATAAAATGATATATATTACTGTAAGTGTTTCTGATATAAATAATCAAAAGTAATAATAATAATAATAATAATAATATAATAATAATAATAAGGTTTCATGGTAGATCAAGGCCAAAATAATAAAACAAAACCACTGCTATTTATGGTACCAAGTTGTTTTAAACAAACAAAAAAACAAAAACAAACAAACAAACAAGCCAAAAGGCAGTTAGCTTTCCTGTTAATCTTACATCCTGTGAAATATGCAATAAGTCAAAATATTCACAGCCTGAACACTCCACGGAGATGGAGACGAAATCCTGCTTAGAGACCCAACAAACCCGTGTGGAAATAAAATGTTCTCAGGTCTAATGAGACCGAAGCTGAAATTTGCTCGCTACATTTGGTCAAAATGTAACAGTCCCTTACCGTGAAGCATGGTGGTGGTAGCATCGTGTCGAGAGTTACCCTTGGCTTCTCGGTTGCTTAAGACGGTGCCGGTTTCTGTAACAGTGTGACTCCTGTGCTTTTCTTCGAGAGGCTCGCGTTGAATCCAACGTCCAAGTCAGCGGTCTTAAAAGAAAAACCAAACAAACGCTGCGACAGAAGCTCGCAGTGAGTCGCTCGGGTCATGTGATTCAGTGAGTCGACTCATCATCTCACCAGCATAAAGAATCGACTCCTTTTTCCATATGGTCCGTTGTCATTTTTGTTCTGAAACGGTTAAAGCGTGCGGCTTTTGGACGAATCTTGACGTACAGCGCGTTTCAGCGCTATATCAGTTTGGACGGACGAAGAAACTAAACGGAATGATTTAATTCATCATTAAAGCATCAAAGACTTCACCATGACCCTGTGACCAGTAAAGAAAACGTTTACTGCAGATGACTCAATTCACTCTTCCAAACATTAACTAATGAATTCATTCATTCATTCATCTTGAGAAAGAGCTTTATCCTGGTCAGGCTGGCGGTGGATCCAGGAACACTGCACAATCCTGCACCATCCCCACTGTGAAGCATGGTGGTGGCGGCAGCATCGTGGCTTCATGGTTCTTTAATAATCCCAGTGAAGTCCAGGCTGTAAAATGGTGGGGGTTTTTTTTTGTTTGTTTGGTTTTTTTTAAAAGATTTTGGTATTTCACAAGCTTCTCTGAAGTCTTCTTCTTTCAGAAGTCTGAACGATAATTATTCCTGAGTGACTAATGCAAAATCTGCACCTTATAAATCTGGATTTGATCGAGTCATTACGTGTGAACAATCTGTTTCTGAGCCACTTCTGAATTAGTAATTAATTAATTAATATCCATCCGCTTTATCTTACCATTTTAGAAGTCTAAGCGCAGAATAAACATTAGACCGGATCTAAACGTTTCATCTCGAGACAGATTCTGCGTCGTTTAGATACAACAAAATGAAACAAAATCACAGCGGAGACTTTTAGTGAACATATTTTACACCATAGCAAGGTTTTATTTGACAGCATTTCTCAGTATTTGTACAATAAACAAGTCATCCTGTAAAAGTTACTATATCCGTAGTGTTGCATTTCATAAAAAATAGCTGATGTACAGTCTGTGTGTGTGTGTGTGTGTGTGTGTGTGTGTGTGTGTGTGTGTGTGTGAATAGTACACTGTGTGTGTGTATAGTGTTGTCTAATAATATATAACATTACACAGTGATTCAGAATCCAGTCCCTCATCATCATCATCATCATCATCATCATCATCATCAGTCCATCATCCACAGACAGCGTGGCAAGAATCAGATGCATTAAAAGCTTCATGTTAGTATTAGTGATGTCATTAAAGCCTGAAAGAACATATTCTGGACTATAAGTAAGGAAATGAACACTGTGTGTGTGTGTGTGTGTGTGTGTGTGTGTGTGTGTGTGTGTGTGTGTGTGTGTGTGTGTGTGTGCGTGTGTGTGTGTGGTGCTGATGTAGGAAAATAATCAACAGCAGGGTGGTGTGATGACGCCGAGTCACTGTTACCACCCTGAAGTTGATTGTCTTCCTATAGCAGCATGTGTGTTTTATTCCTTTTATACCGCAGCAATTTGCCAACTATTACAGGTTTTAATTTAAATAACTACACATTATAGTTTTTAAAAAAAATCCATTTATTGTCCGTTCCCTCATCAGCCCCCCTTTTCCAATCTCTTGAAGTTAATGAGACCAAAAAACCCACCAAAAAAACCCACAGCTTGTCGTCTTTAAAATTAAAGTTACAGTTTTACCTCTGACACTGGAGACTCCTTCCATAAATGTTAAATAAACCTTTAAAAAATCAGTTTATGTTGTGAATCCTATATATGTGTTACTATGGAAACGACAGCGCGTTAAAACGAGCGCATTAATATAAATCATTAATATAATACTCATCACAAGGACTCATCACAGGGACTCATCACAGGGACTCATCACAGGGAATCATCATAGGGACTCATCACAGGGAATCATCATAGGGACTCATCACAGGGAATCATCATAGGGACTCATCACAGGGACTCATCACAGGGAATCATCACAAGGACTCATCATACAGACTCATCACAGGGACTCATCACAGGGAATCATCATAGGGACTCATCACAGGGACTCATCACAGGGAATCATCACAAGGACTCATCACAGGGAATCATCATAGGGACTCATCACAGGGACTCATCACAGGGAATCATCACAAGGACTCATCATACAGACTCATCACAGGGACTCATCACAGGGAATCATCATAGGGACTCATCACAGGGACTCATCACAGGGAATCATCATAGGGACTCATCACAGGGAATCATCATAGGGACTCATCACAGGGAATCATCATAGGGACTCATCACAGGGAATCATCGTAGGGACTCATCACAAGGAGGCATGCTTGAGACAGTGTTGCCAGATTGGGTGATTTATTGCAAACTTGATTTCACTCAATATTTAAAACCTGTATTTGCTCCACAAGGGGCACTAAAGCAACAGCATTGCTAAAAAAAATCCTCCAGTCATGTATAACTGTTAAAACTTCCATTTACACGTGTGGGTGTGGTCTAAAGCCAAGTATTAATAATATTAATAATAAGTAAATAACAACAACAACAACAACAACAATAACAGCATAAATAATATTGTATGTTTGAGGCATGTTGCCAGATACGCTCCAAATTATTTAAAAAAAGTATGTAATTGTTGATAAGGTGACATTTACTGCAAGGAGGCGTTTATTTTACATTTATGGAAGGAGTCTCCAGTGTCAGAGGTTTTACGACATCTTCAGGACAGAGGAGTTTAAGAGTTTACCGTTTCTCGGTAACAAAAAACAAACAAACCACAAGCTGCGTTTTATTTTGTCTTATTAACTGAACAAGAGAGAGAAGAAAGCGGCTGGTGAAGGAACGACTGTTTGTAGCTGCTATAACGTAAGTGAGAACAGGAAGTAACTTTGAATGCAACAATAAACGGAGAAAAATGTACGGAATTGTAATTGCTGTGGTAGGAGAGGAATAAAACACACGTGCTGTTATGGGAAAAGAATCGGCTTCAGGGAGGTAACAGTGACTTGGCTTCATCACACCGCCCTGTCTCACACACACACACACACACACACACACACACACACACACACACACACACACACACACACACACACAGTGGTTTATATATCACTAAGTAAAACTATTAGGAAAGTCTTTTCCGCTCTCATGTGTAAAGATTGGAATTACTTTGTAGATATTTGGTGGAGCTTCACGTCAACCATCTGGAGAAACTGGTTAAAAGCAGCAGATTTCTGTTTAATCACATTTTCAACCTCAAAAAGTCCTGGTTTGTGCAGTCGAGCTCAACTTTCCTCTTCCTGCTTTGTCCAGTTTCTCCAGTACTGATGCATAAAGGTGTGTGTTTGTGTGAGATGACGTGATACACACTGCTACATTGCACTGATGGTCGGAGAAGGATTTCTCTGTAGCATAAAAATAAAAAAATAATAAAAAATAAAGCAAGAGATCTTAAAGGAAACATTACAGCATAAGAACACTTTTTGTTTTTTTAAATAAATTTTTCTGTTGACATCTCACTTTTTATGACAGATCATTTCACAGGCACTCTATTATATATATATATATATATATACACAGTGGGGGGAAAAGTATTTGATCCCCTGCTGATTTTGTACGTTTGCCCACTGACAAAGAAATGATCAGTCTATAATTTTAATGGTCGGTGTATTTTAACAGTGAGAGACAGAATAACAACAGGGTTTTGGTGGCAAAACCCTTGTTGGCAATCACAGAGGTCAGACGTTTCTTGTAGTTGAGCCACCAGGTTTGCACACATCTCAGGAGGGATTTTGTCCCACTCCTCTTTGCAGATCCTCTCCAAGTCATTAAGGTCTCGAGGCTGACATTTGGCAACTCGAACCTTCAGCTCCCTCCACAGATTTTCTATGGGATTAAGGTCTGGAGACTGGCTAGGCCACTCCAGGACCTTAACGTGCTTCTTCTTGAGCCACTCCTTTGTTGCCTTGGCTGTGTGTTTTGGGTCATTGTCATGCTGGAATATCCATCCATGATCCATTTTCAATGCCCTGGCTGAGGGAAGGAGGTTCTCACCCAAGATTTGGCTCCGTCCATCGTCCCTTTGATACGGTGCAGTTGTCCTGTCCCCTTAGCAGAAAAATACCCCCAAAGCATAATGTTCCCACCTCCATGTTTGACGGTGGGGATGGTGTTCTTGGGGTCATAGGCAGCATTCCTCCTCCTCCAAACACGGCGAGTTGAGTTGATGCCAAAGAGATCTGACCACACCTGACCACAACACTTTCACCCAGTTCTCCTCTGAATCATTCAGGCAAACTTCAGACAGGCCTGTACATGTGCTTTCTTGAGCAGGGGGACCTTGCGGGCGCTGCAGGATTTCAGTCCTTCACGGCGTAGTGTGTTACCAATTGTTTTCTTGGTGACTATGGTCCCAGCTGCCTTGAGATCATTAACAAGATCCTCCCGTGTAGTTCTGCGCTGATTCCTCACTGTTCTCATGATCACTGAAACTCCACGAGGTGAGATCTTGCATGGAGCCCCAGACCGAGGGAGACTGACAGTTTCTTCCATTTGTGAATAATCGCACCAACTGTCGTCACCTTCTCACCAAGCTGCTTGGCGATGGTCTTGTAGCCCATTCCAGCCTTGTGTAGGTCTACAATCTTGTCCCTGACATCCTTGGACAGCTCTTTGGTCTTGGCCATGGTGGAGAGTTTGGAATCTGATTGATTGATTGCTTCTGTGGACAGGTGTCTTTTATACAGGTAACAAGCTGATATTAGGAGCACTCCCTTTAAGAGAGTGCTCCTAATCTCAGCTCATTACCTGTGTAAAAGACACCTGGGAGCCAGAAATCTTGCTGATTGATAGGGGATCAAATACTTATTTCCCTCATTAAAATGCAAATCAATTTATAACTTTTTTGAAATGCGTTTTTCTGGATTTTTTTGTTGTTATTCTGTCTCTCACTGTTAAAATACACCTACCATTAAAATTATAGACTGATCATTTCTTTGTCAGTGGGCAAACGTACAAAATCAGCAGGGGATCAAATACTTTTTTCCCCACTGTGTGTGTGTATATATATATATAATAAGATATACAGTATTTCATTATATCCATAGAATTTATAGTTATTTATTTATTTTAAAATTATTTTTTGGTCTTTTTTTTTTACCCCACAATCAAACCAGACACATTCTGTACATTTTGCATATTTAAGAAAATAAATGAAAATAAATTAGGGGGGAAAAAAATGCATATTTGTTTTCTTAAAGTGAAGTAAACACAAAAACACAGTCCTTCATTGTTAAATGACATTTATGGAATGCATTTTTAAAAATAAAATTCATTTTAATGTATTTTATTGTTATTTATTAACCGCAAAATAAAGGTGCGACATCATCTATTCATTCATTATATAATTATCTTTATATATGTATTATTTATGTATTTTGTAGTTTGTCTTTGTATGAAAATAGAAACTCAGATAATAACGTAGTAGCTGGAATTTCAGAAATCCCGCCTTCCTGTGAAAATAAGGATCTGTTTATAATACACACATTTATCCGAGTTAAGGAATGTTGATAAGGAAATTTATGGTATCAGCAAAAAAAAAAAAAAAAGGGGGGGGGGGGGGGGAGCACCTTTTCCCCGTTGATTTCCGTAGAAACAGTGCAGGGAAATGACGTTATGTCTGTTTAAGTTCACGGAAAATCGCTCACAGCCAATCAGAGGTCGTTGGGGGCGGGGCTGTTCTAAAAACATCTGCTGGAAATTAGTCTCGTTTATCACGCTGGATACGAACTAATTTAATCGAAAGTCATTCGCCAGAGCGTTTACGCCAGGACAATGAAAATGTGGCTCGTTTGGAAAATCGTTCGTATCCTACGTTACATAAATTTCCATATAAGGAGACTCGCTAATGAGAACCTCGACTGATCGATGAGTTACTGAGATTTTATATATGAGTTTTTATATATATATATATGAGTTTAAATCCATAAATTAAGATAAATAAGACTAGCCGTTCAATCAGGACAAAAGTAATGGCGCCCAATGAAAGGAGAAACAGATAGTGGGTGTCCTGTGGTAGCCGAGGTGCTGAAATACTGGAATATTTAGCGTATGTCAAGCTTAGGAGGGGCTCTTTCACCATTTTATTGTGGGTGTGGCTAAATGTAAATGCCTTGTTGAACACGCTTGGTAATTTACAGCTGATAATTGAGCCCTGAAAAAAAAAAAAAAAAAAAAACATTCTCCAAACACACAAAGTCGTGACAAATTAACATTCTTGAAAATCAAAAGTTAACCTTTTGCTGATGTATGGAACCCAGCTACTGAACATATTTTTTTGGAGAAAGAATCCTCAGCATTAGCACTGCAATCTAGTTCGTAAATATTCCCCAATTCTCGTACCTGAAGCGTAAAAAAAAAGTGTCAAAGTTAACGCCGTTTTTGGTCACCTGAACCTTCTTAAGCCTCTTCTGATTCACGTGGACTCGAGCCGATGATCGCTAAAGCATCTCGATGCTGACTGGCTGACGGAAAACAGCAGGCGGGAGCAGGAGACCAATCAGACGGCTCCGAGGAGGAAACGTAGCGGAGGTTGCTGAGAGTGAAACCGGGGTGAGTGTATTTACAATGTAGCATGTTATATATCTCTTTTTATATATATAATATAATATAATATACATGTTTCTCTAATCATCCGTGTGTTTATTAGATATCTGCAGTGTATTTTATTTAAGGCAGAACACATGGGAATAAACTGCTGCATTACGTCCTTCATCCTTCATCCTTCATCCTTCATCCGTCGATCTTCGTCTTCGCTAAAATAGAATAAATTCCTTCGTGTGTATAAAAACCCGCCGTGGTTCTGATGCATGTTCTTACTAAAACAGTTCGGTTTTGTGGTTCTGACGTTCCACACATCCATCATCATCATCATCATCATCATCATCATTAATATCATGAGAAAAAAATACGCCCAGTTTTTAAGGTGGTGGGTGTCATGTCTCTTTAAAAGAATAATTTAGAAATAAAATATAACTTAGAAATGCTCGTCTGTCTGTGAACGCGTGAGAACTTGAGGGTCGTGGGAGACGGATTTGGGATCTTCGTGGTTCTGAAATCCAGGATTTCAGAGCAAATCAATTCAAACTGAATCGACTTTGTTCATCCACAACAGGGCAATCAGGGTTTTTCTTTTTTTTTTTTGGGGGGGGGGGGCTTATCGATCATCACTTCAGGGCTAATCGAAGCTAACCGTGTGTGTGTGTGTGTGTGTGTGTGTGTGTGTGTGTGTTTTATCTGCTGATGGTGGACGAGGCTGAACGCAGGCTGCTCGGGAGTTTATCCGATCCTGGGATTTTCCACGGCCCTGGGGACACGGTCGCCTTCCTGCTCGCCATATTGCTGGTGTTCTTGGACGTCTTTCTCTCCCCCGTCCCCCTGTCTGGCTCTCGCGCCTGACCTTTGACCTGCTGCACGATTCCGACGCCCTCCACGCCACCCCTGTTGACCTCGACGCCGCCTCGCAGGGGTTTAAGCAGGTCTCGTTTCCGCTCTTTGGATCGACTCTTGTTGGATTCCGCTTTCGCGTCGTCGGAGCGATTCTGGTGCCCCTTGTTCCCGCCGGAGCTTCGGCGCCTGGCTCTGCTGCCCTCCCGGTGCCGGTTCTGCCCCCTGCTGGACCCCGCGCCCGCCTTCTCCGCCGCTTTAAGACCCTGGTGGCAGCTTTCGGGGGCTTCCGTATCGATCAGCGGCGTGTGAGGTGGCTCTGTAGATGGGTTCACATGGGATGACGGCGATGGGTTGGTTAAGCTCTCGAGGGGCGGCGCTACTTCCGACACGCTTGAGGAGGCTGTAGGGTTAGGATCCCAGGGGGCGGAGCTATCTGCTGGGGAAACATGAATGCCAATAAATAATAGCAACACACACAAGTGGAAAGAAGTGGTTACACTCCATCACACAGCATGCTTTATTCTAAAAACAGATTGCGTGGACTGACAAATAACATCTCGTGACTTCTTATCTTGACGCTCGAAGCTAGTTTATCCTTCAGCTACACCTGGTTTTAAAGCTATTTTTTTTTAATCATTTTAGGCTGAAAATTTTCAGTGCTATCCCTAATAAATGTAGCTTTCTAATGTTACTATTATATACATGTCTAATGTATCTAATTTCACATTATCGGGTCCCTCCAGGATTTCACGATGGCAGAAACGAACGCAAAATCAAGCAAAAAGGAAAATCGAGTCGAGACGAGAGCAAAACAGTATGAATGTGAGCTTGGAGGAAGGGGCGGGGCTTACAGAGTGTCCGTTAATAATATTGTAGCGTTTTAAAAAACAGATTCACGTGTCAGCTGGCTCATGTGCCGTTGTTATTGGTGGGGGAGAAAAAAAAAGACTGTAGTTTCGGCGTATTTTTGAGCAAGTCGTAGCTGCGTACTGTATTATTAAAATGCGTAACAGTCGGTTAGTCTGTGATTCTGACATCCCGACCGTGACTCTTTACAGACTTCATACATGTCCATGGAATTGCTGAAATGCATCAAAATACAATACGTGCCAACTTATTATTATTATTATTATTATTATTATTATTATTACATCTGTATAATCACTAAATAAAACATTCACGAAAAAATAAGACACCTCACCAGTTCTTTCAGTATTTTTGGTAGAACATGTATTTAAAGGAGCAGTACGTAATATTCCATTCCTCCTGCTGGCTGTGCGGTGAATTGCAATTCAGATGAAATTTATTTCCAAGCCTTCAAATCTCGCTCTGCTAAAACCGTAAATACTTCACGGGCTACTTTTTAAGAAGAAGAAAACCAGCAGATATGAGCAGCTCTGTTTCAGCTGAAGACCAATTTCAGGGTCAGAAAAGTTTAATCTGGAAGTCTGGCACAAAGAAACGAACAAAATCCTTTGCATATTTCGAATATTCCGAATTGTATTAAAAATACTGTTACTGTTATAGATCTAGAGAAAACAACTGAAAACTTCGCGAACTGCAGCTTTAATAGTTTCTGCATGATTTAATTGCTGTAAAGTAGAGTTTTGTTTTGTTCAGAAACTTTTGACTGGCAGTGTGTGTATACACACTGACAAACACTCTCTCACACACACACACACACACACACACACACACTAAAAATCAAACTGGCACTTTTATGGATGCAGACAAACAAATGAGGCCCAGGACAATTCATTCACACAGACAAGCAAAAAAGTTCCCACAATTCCCGGCGTGCTCTGTACTCTGGGAGCAGGAGATTTAGTGCTCCCGCTGCCTGTAGAGTGTGTACGGGACAGAGATATTTCATGGGGGCACATTTCCTGGATTTATGTGGCTCAGGGGGGAAAATATAGAGCAGGGTCATAAAGGGATTTAAGTTCATGATATCCCACAATGCACTGCAGCAGGCAGAGTCCAAGTAAGTAAGTAAAACAGAATCTCAGTTACGCTCGATTCCGACCTTGAATTTTTCATTTTTCCTGCGTGATATCGGGTCGAGTGAGGAGTAGGATTAAGTCATTGTCTGAAATTTATATTTTGCTGTAAGCACACTCAAAACACTATGGAATGTCATTCAGGACCAATATTAAACATAAATACGACACAATTTGTTCATTAATAATATCGTCCCTTTAAAGGGTACATCGGAGGAGACGCATCTTAATCAGAGGCGTTGTTTATCTGGAGGAGTGAGTTTTTTTTTAAGGATAAAAACGTTGAGTGACGTTAAAGTTTCTCTGTAAGCGTAGCAGATGAGCGCTAGGTCAGCTTATCCTTCACACCGTGATCATGTTTTCTTCACAGGAGAGCGAATCGAATGATCACAAACATCGGCTTTATTTTATTAGTTCTACAAATAAAAAGAGTGATAAAATCTCCTACATCCTGCACACACACATTACAGTTTCATGACCACAATGTGTGCATGATAAAAAAAATAATAATAAAGCGCTGGATCAAGTGCTATTCTACTGCATGTGCTGCTTAATAATGAGTGTGGAAGCCATTTTGTTCAATGAAACCAGTGATTAATGTGATCACTACAACTAGCACTTATTCACACAGTAATGTATTGGTGAGGTACTACTGTAGACGCCTATTAGATTCGTTTCAACACTCGCCATCTTCTCATTTATATATCATCATATTAATATTTTTATTTTTCATTTCTAATTTCTCTCTTGCGTCTATGTAACATCATAGAATATCTGACCACGCGATTTCTGTCTCCAGTCCACATTTTCTGAACAGAGATATTTATTTATTTTTTTTCAGGTTTAAAGGTGTGTGTTTGTGTTTAAAGGCGGTGGTCTAGACGCCGTTGGAAAAACTCCGTCTCGGACGCTTCTACTGGAGAACAATCCGGCAGCCTCGGTGATTTTAGTCATCTGAATGCGGAGCTCAGAATATCCACAGCTGCGTAACCCGACTCTGAACACCAGGAACTTTCCTGTTTTATTAAATCAATTATTAACGTAACGTTTGGAGTTAAAGTGCTGAATCTATTCTGAAGACAAATGCAAACATGGATTTGTGAGGAAAGGAATAAAAACACCCCAAACACAGGAAGAAAACCAAGCTACGAGACGAAGCTAAAAACTTATTACACATAAAAACCTCACTCCATCACACACACACACACACACACACACACACACACACACACACACACACACACACACACACACACACACACTGTGAGTCAGCGTGAGAAGTCTAGCGTTAGAAGGCGTGCTGCGAAGTCTGTTACAAACCGTGTCTTTAGACTGGCCCATTAGGAAGAAATAGGGGGAGCCATGCGTGTCACTTTTCATGCACATGGAGAGGCTGGAAGATACCATTCCTATAAGAGGGGAAGTAACAACCTAGACCAATCATTAGGGTTAGAACAACAGCCGGAGATCAACATGTTATTCTGCGGTTAGACAGGTCAGACTGACAGAGAGAGAGAGAGAGAGAGAAAGAGAGACAGACAGTAGGAGAGGTTACAGTCAGAAGATAAGGACTACATACTATACAATAACACTGTTAATAAATACACAGAGCATGCATCTGATCAGAAAGAGGACGGACAGATT
The DNA here is from genome assembly GCA_023630585.1 of Cranoglanis bouderius. NCBI lineage: Eukaryota > Metazoa > Chordata > Actinopteri > Siluriformes > Cranoglanididae > Cranoglanis > Cranoglanis bouderius. Next base: position 31,618,097 of record CM042538.1, read on the forward strand.
AAACTCTGGTATAAACAGGTATGAACTCTGTGAGGCTCAGAAACTGAAAATACATCTAAAATTCTAGCTAAAGTATTATATCACATTATATAGTCACCATTTTGTAGTATAAAGGTGCAGGAATGGCAGCAGTGGCGGCCATTTTGAATTGGTTTATTTTTCTCAAAACAGGGTCTGTGATTTCTTTAAAAAAAAACAACAACATTTCATTACAGTGGTAAAAATCACACCCCGATATAAAGTAAAGTTATTAGATTTATTATTGAGTTATTAGACTAATTAATAACATATTTAATGTGTTGAATGGGTTTAATTAGTATTATCCCAGTAAAACAAGCAGGCCTATAAATAACCTCGAATTAAATGTAATGTTCCCAGGTTCCAAATAAAACAAAAATATTATTCAAAATATAAGCTCTAATAAATAAATAGCCCAAAAATTATAATAAATATAAACTCTATAGTCTATGAATAGCCAAAACATTACTGTACACATTCAAATAATGAGCGCATAAATAATAATAATATGTGTCAGAGTCCATGTTTTTTATTTTTAAAATGTACAGTACGTATTTATTTATTTTTTATATTGTGTTATATGAGAACCGTCTCTGCTGGAAAAAAACCCAAAACAATAGAAACCATTACAGAAATTCGAATGGTTTTAATGGTTATAAAGGGAACTGTATTGGTTTTAATGGTCCTGGTACTGGTAATGTGTTGGGTTCTATTGGTGGCATGTTCATGTCTAGTGGAAACCAATACAAACCATTAAATCCTAATAGAGTATGGCCCAAAACACACTACATTTAGTGGTAATGGTATTTGTTAATGGTTTTAATGGTATTTAGTGGAAACCATTAGATCATCAGTGTTTTTATCGTTAATGGTGGAAAATCTGTGTGTCTGTGTGTGTGTGTGTGTGTGTGTGTGTGTGTGTGTGTGTAAATTGCTATACACACTGCAGGATGTGCTATAGAGCAAAATAAGCTTCTTATTGTATTAGTATTATTATTATTCATTATATTGGAATATATATTCGGTGTGTGTGTGTGTGTGTGTGTGTGTGTGTGTGTGTGTGTGGGTAAACCCACCATACTCCGGTACCTGTCCCGTTCCTCTCTTCAGCAGCAGTCTCACTCTGTTTCCGCCTGACTTGATGAGCTCGATGGCGTGAGTGTGTGTCATCTCCCGTGTGCTCTCACCATTAATCTCTATGATCTGGTCTCCAACCTACACACACACACACACACACACACACGCACACACATGCACACGCACACAGAGGTGAGAAACACGCTGACAGGAACACATGCCATGGGCCAACGAGCATGTGAGTGTATTGAAAAACACTTCAATATCATGTTTTTATATTAAGATTTTTATGATGTCATAACTCGTATCATTAACGACAGTATCAGTAACTCTTTAACTACAGTAACTTATATAATAGTTGAATAACTACCTTAGTATCTTGTAAACGACATGAATAATAGCACAGAAACAGAAATAAGAAACAATGCCAGTGTATTTTGTAAAGACACGTACATGAGTGTTTGTTACGTATCAGTATAATCAGCAGTGGCAGGCAGGAGAGGCCGTCAGAGCTGATTAACTGCAGCTACGTCTCCTTACTGTCAGTGAACGGATGAATCACGGCCTCCGTGTTGGTGTGAGAGCAGGAGAATACTGATCAGCAGCGTCATTAAAGACAAGTTAAACACTGAACCTGTCCTTCATGGAGCAGTCGCTCACACTCAAGACATTAAACTTCCATAAACACAGGACTGAACTGTAGTGGAGAACAGCTCTGCGGGGGATGGGCTTTCGAACCGTAGATGGAAATCTGGGCGTGTCTTTAAGTGCACATATGGAATTGAGAGAAGATCTGAACGGGCGGGGCTTTAAGACCTTAGACGACAATACGGGCATGTCTTTAAGTGCATATATGTAAATGAGAACAGATCTGGGTGGGCGGGGCTTTAATTCCATAAGTGGAAATGTGGGTGTGCTTTTGAGTGTTTATATGTAAATAAGAACAACTCTGAGAGGGCGGGACTTTAAGACCTTAGACGACAATACGGGCATGCCTTTAAGTGCATATATGTAAATGAGAACAGATCTGGGTGGGCGGGGCTTTAATTCCATAAGTGGAAATATGGGTGTGCTTTTGAGTCGTGTTTATATGTAAATAAGAACAGCTCTGAGAGGGCGGGACTTTAAGTCCATAGATGGAAATGTGGACATGTCTTTGAGTGCGTATATGTAAATAAGAACAACTCTGAGAGGGCGGGACTTTAAGTCCATAGATGGAAATGTGGGTGTGTTTTTGAGTGCATAAATGTAAATAAGAACAGCTCTGAGAGGGCGGGACTTTAAGTCCATAGATGGAAATGTGGGTGTGTTTTTGAGTGCGTATATGTAAATAAGAACAACTCTGAGAGGGCGGGACTTTAAGTCCATAGATGGAAATGTGGGTGTTTTTTTGAGTGCGTATATGTAAATAAGAACAACTCTGAGAGGGCGGGACTTTATTCCAGTGCTTTATAACAGTATAATGTTTAATGTCACTCTAATTTCCTTTCGTTTAAAGCTTTCTTCTTCCTGCATGCTCGCTGTAATTTGTCACACAGGATCAGATTATTGCTCCAGGGTCTGCTCCAGGCTTAACACACACGCACACACACACACACACACACACACACACACACACACACACACACACACACACACACACTCAGTGTCTGTGGCTGATAGTTTCCTGTCAATACTGTGAGATAAATGAGATCCACTCCAGTTAAAGAGCTCTTAATGAGCACTAACGAGCAGGCTGCTTGTCCTGAGCTCCGGCTTCCTCGTTTGTTACTTGAATGGATTTTACGCATTTTCCTTCTCGCAAGGATCACACAGAGCTCAACACTGATGCTCCGGTAATCAAAATGCTATTTCATTTTGGCCATAGAGAATCGTTAAACACAGGATTGTTAAACGATGGCTATATATACGCTCCCAAAGAACTTCAAAACAGCATTTGATTGCCGAAGTCTCGCTCCAGGACTACGTTACCCAGAATCCCAAAGCCAAACCCACCAATCAGAGATGTCAGCCATGGAAACAGAGCATGTGAATCCGCCATTTTGTTAGCGAGGCCACTTTGTGAACACGGAGCGTAACAACTCAGGGATCAGCTAGGAACAGCGCTAACAGTGTGTAATTTAATAAAGTATACTGTAAAGTTAGCAATGTTATCTGTGATGTGTGCGTTTGGTGAGGTGCAAACGTGTGGCCGTCACGGATGGAAAAAGGAAACAGGAAGTGATGTCACTCACCCTCATCCTGCCGTTGCGGATGGCTGGGCCGTCGTCTGCCAATCGGAGCACGAACAGGTCCATCTTGTATTCCCGGCCGCCTCGAATACTGAACCCGAAACCCTTAACACTCTTCTCCAACTCCACAGTGAAGAAATCGAAATTCTACACACACACACACACACACACACACACACACACACACACACACACACACACACACACACACACACACACACACACACACACACACACACCGCAGATCCATTAACTGGTGGACTGGTTTAAATGCATCCCCATATACACGTGTGTGTGTGTGTGTGTGTGTGTGTGTGTGTGTGTGTGTGTGTGTGTGTGTGTGTTTACCTGTATGTGTCTGTACTCCGTGATGGTGTAGGAGCGTGGGTCAGTGTGTCTGTAGTCCAGCAGTGGTGTGTGTGTGTGTGTGTACTCCGCTACAGGAGGCTGTCTGTAGTCCACGGGCGGTTGGCGATAATCAGTGAATGGAGGATGTCGAATGTCGGGCTTTACGTCCTGACGAGCTTTGACCTCTGACCTGTACCTGCTCAGCCAATCAGACACCAGAGATCAAACACTGAGTCATTAAAACTAACATTTTATATCACTTGGTCTTGTCTAATTTCAGCAAAATGTATTTATTATTAATGCTTTGTGTGTGTGTGTGTGTGTGTGTGTGTGTGTGTGTGTGTGTGTGTGTGTCTCACCCGCCATCGTGTGTGTACATCTGCGCCGCGGCAGTTGCAGACTGGGTGGGCTGGCTCTGCTGGCTCTCAGGGCTCGCCTGATTGGCTGGGCTGGTTTGATTGACAGGGCTGGGGTGTGTGATTTTGGGCGTGTCCATCTCAGCTTGGTTATTCTGTGCCACCGGACTCGGGTGGGCCAGAGGACTCTGTTTCTCCGAGCTAGTAGCCGAGGGAGTGCTGCTCGTCTCTGAAACACACACACACACACACACACACACACACACACACACACACACACACGCACAAATACACACACACGCACACACACAAATCTATTACATTATTATAAATGCATCTATTAGAATAAACTAATAAAGGCATACAGTGATGTACACTCACACACACACACACACACACACACACACTGTTGTATAGAGCACTACAGTAATGTGAGGAAGGTGTGTGCTGCGTCATTGTCGTTACCGTCCTGTGTGACGACGCGCAGCGTGACGCTCAGTCCTGCGTCTTTAATGAGTTTAACGATGTCGGCGTGCGCCATGCTGACAATAGACTCATTATTCACCGCCAGGATCCGATCTCCCACCTTCAGCTTCCCGCTGCGCTCGGCCGGACTGCCCTCGATGATCCGCCCAATCTTATGAGGCACCGCTGAGGGAGGGAGGGAGAGAGAGAGAGAGAGAGAGAGATAGAGAATGCATTTTTGAATTTTTTCCTCTTTATGACTTTCTTTTCTCACTCATTCCCTCGCGTTCTGATTTTGTCTCATTCACTCACTCACGTTCTGTCTTCTGTCTATTTTACTTATTCTCTTTTTGGCTGAAGGAGTAAGTGAGGGAATGAGTGAGTGAGTGACTAAGTAAATGAATGAGTGACTGAATGAGTAAGTGAGTGACTGAATGAGTAAGTGAGTGAAGGAGTGAGGGAGTGAAGGAGTGAGTAAATGAGTGAGTGAAGGAGTGAGGGAGTGAAGGAATGAGTAAATGAGTGAGTGAATGAGTAACAACTGAATGAGTAAGTGAGCGAATGAGTGAGTGATTAGGTGATTGAGTAAGTGAATGAGTGAGTGAATAAGTGATTGAAGGAGTGAATAAGTGAGTGAATGAGTGAGTGAGGGACTGACTGAATGACTGACCGATTGAATGAGTAAATGTGGAAATGAATGAGTGGGTGAATTAGTGAGTGAATGAGTGAGTGAGTAGAAGAGAGTGAATCAGTGGAGATCAAATGACATGAGTGAGAGGATGTTAATGAATGAATGAGTGAGGGACTGACTGACTGATTGAATGAGTAAGTGTGGGAATGAGTGAGTGAGTAAATGAATGAGTGAGCGACTGATGAGTAAATGTGGAAATTAGTGAGTGAGTGAGTGAATGAGTGAGTGACTGAATGAGTAAGTGTGGGAATGAGTGAGTGACTGAATGAGTAAGTGTGGGAATGAGTGAGTGAGTGAAAGGGTGAGTGAGTGACTGAATGAGTAAATGTGGGAATGAGTGAGTGAATAAGTGAGTGAGTGACAATGAGTAAGTGTGGGAATGAGTGAGTGAGTGAGTGAGTGAATGAGTGAGTGACTGAATGAGTAAGTGTGGGAATGAGTGAGTGAGTGAAAGGGTGAGTGAGTGACTGAATGAGTAATTGTGGGAATGAGTGAATGTGTGAGTGAGTGACAATGAGTGAGTGTGGGAATGAGTGAATGAGTGAGTGACTGAATGAGTAAGTGTGTGAATGAATGAATGAGTGAATGAGTGACTGAATGAGTGACTGAATGAGTAATTGTGGGAATGAGTGAATGTGTGAGTGAGTGACGATGAGTAGGTGTGGGAATGAGTGAATGAGTGAGTGACTGAATGAGTAAGTGTGTGAATGAATGAATGAGTGAATGAGTGACTGAATGAGTGACTGAATGAGTAAGTGTGGGAATGAGTGAGTGCGTGTGTGAATGAGTGACTGAATGAGTAAGTGTGGGAATGAGTGAGTGTGTGAGTGAGTGACTGAATGAGTAAGTGGGGGGATGAGTGAGTGAGTGAATGTGTGAGTGAGTGATTGAATGAGTACGTGTGGGAATGAGTGAGTGTGTGTGTGAGTGAGTGAGTGAGTGACAATGAGTAAGTGTGGGAATGAGTGAGTGAGTGTGTGAGTGAGTGAATGAGTGTGAATGAATAAGTGAATGAGTGAGTGAGTGAATGAGTGAGTAAAGGAGTGACTGAATGAGTAAGTGTGAGAATGAGTGATTGAGTGTCGGAATGAGTGAGTGAGTGAATAAGTAAGTGTGGGAATGAGTGAGTGTGTGTGTGAGTGAGTAAGTGTGGGAATGAGTGAGTGAGTCAATGAGTGAGTGAGTGTTTGAATGAGTAAGTGTGGGAATGAGTGAGTGAGTGACTGAATGAGTAAGTGTGGGAATGAGTGAGTGAGTGAGTGAGTGACTAAATGAGTAAGTGTGGGAATGAGTGAGTGAGTGAGTAGAAGAGAGTGAATCAGTGAGGGAAGGAATAGGGACTGTGTGAGTGAAACAATGAGTTTGTGAGCGAGTGATTGAGTGAGTAAGTGAGGGAATGAGTGATTAACTAGTTGAATGGGGGAATAAGGTGGATGAGTGAGTGAGTGAGTAAGGAAATGATTAAGTGAGGGAATAAGTGAATACGTTAATGAGTGAATGAATGAATAAGGGAATAAGTGAGTAAGAGGGATGGAGAAAGACAGTCTCTTTGTCTCTCTGTAAGTGCAGTAGTATAAATGGGAGTGGAAGTGCACTTTCCTGGCCCCTGAGTAGACACACATGAATTATTGAAATGACAGTAAAAGGAAACAGTGCACAGTTAGTAGCTTTCTGCTCCTTTACAGTAATGAGGGTAAACAGTGAGTGTTCCTCTGTCCCGAGTCAGAGCCATCAGCACGGTGCACACAGCAATAAAGACCAGCGCCGAGGCGTAAATAATAACACTCTCAATTACACACGCGGCGTCTACGGCTCACACTTACCTCTTTCACCTGCTAGCAGATCACACAAACACGGGGAAGATGCGTAAATAAAGAAAATAAAATAAACACAATGTTTCGGAAACTCGTCATCTAACCTGCAGCAGCTGCTGTTTCCGGCCTGTTCAGCGAACTGATGATGACGAATCCAAACCCTTCCGTCTCCTTGCGCTGAATGATGACATCACTGGCCTGACTGGCCACGGTGTCTGACGGCTGCGAGGGCGTGGCGTTAGGGGCGTGGTTTTGAGGAACGCCGGCGCTGTTGGAGAAGTTTCCGGAGTTGAAGTCGCTCCGAGGTGAGCTGTGCTGGGTGGAGATGGGGCCGGGACTGCGTCCGTTCTGAGGACACGACTCGCCTGAGGATGCACAGAAACACAAACACAACCTCACTCCAGTTTTATACTTCACTGACTTTTATTTATTCTTGTTCATCTCTGTTATTTTATTCCATCGTGTATTACGGCGTAGTGGGCTTTTGCTGTATATTTGATGTCGTGTTCCTTTCATTGAAGTTTCTCTTTGCATTTAGATTGAAGTCTGACCTCAGACCTGCAGCACTGAGGTTTATAAAACACTTTTTGAGTCTGAAATTTGACACTTTTCATGTCTTTACTACACTTAAAATGGATCCTCCAAACGTTGTTCCTTTTTAAATCAAGCAACTTTAACCAGAGGACCTGTTTTACCGAGCGAATAACAAAGATAAACCTATTCTACATGAACAAACACGGAACAACGTAATGTTTATCTCTGCTACTAGGCTGAATCATGCTTTTAGACAGTTAGATGATATGATTCTGTCGAATCGTTCCTGAATTAGTCACTCGCTGTCATGTCTTCTGAAACTAGCAAATATCACGAGTATAAATAATTTGTCAGCCATATTTGGACTACATTATCTCTGTTACAGTCCTGCAAATACAACATTATTAAACAATAACAAAAGAGCATAAAAACCCTGCAGCTTATAAAATGGTGTGAACGTGACACCAAATCAGCACAATTCATACACAACTGCAAGCAGTGAGTGGTGGGTCCAAGCACCAATGTCGGTTGCAGGACATCGTGATGTAATATCAGTCAAGGCAACCCATACTGAATGTCAGCTAATATCAACAAACTGTCTGTTACATGAGTGTCACTTCCTGTTACTAATAGGAGGCGCTATCAGTATGTTGGCATCTTAAAGATATGAGGAAGAGTAACAAGTGTAACAAAAGTGCCAAAAGTGTTGAATAATAATAAAAAAAATAATAATAATCCTCCCAAAAAAGAAGCACTCCTGGTGCTTGGACCCTAATAAATAATAATGAAAGAAAAAAAGAACTAGAGCAGCCATGATATGTCTTTATTAAAGATAACATATGTAATAACTTTTTAGCTTCTGAACGACGTTTGACTCACCCGTGGGCTGCGCTCTCCTCCGTATCGTGAGTTTGACGTGGCCGGTCCGAGCCGCCACGTGCATCAGATCGATGACGTGGCGATGAGGTTTTCCCGCCACAGAGATCCCGTCCACTGAAATCAACTCGTCTCCGGGACGCAGGCGGCCATCTTTATCTGCCGGGCTGTTCTCTACGATCGCCCCGATCAGGATCTACAATGAAACACGACGATAAACAACGTCTCGCTAACGCCTCACATGCTGTACTGTTAAAAAAATAAATAAATAAAATAAACGGGTGTGGAAATTAACACAATATCGTAAAAACAATATCTAAAAAACTTTAACAATTCAGAATATATTCAGAATATAGTGTAACTACGGCTGGGTGATATGACAATATAATAATAATAATAATAATAATAATAATAATAATAATAATAATAATAATAATAATAATAATAATAATAAGTAAAAAGTAAATAATAAATAAAAAGTCACTATACACTTTCCTGACATATCGGAGGTAGTGTGTATTGTGTGTTTTTTTTTGTTATCGTTATTACATTTTTAATATTTTTAAATAGCTGATTAAAAACTGATTTGATGTTAAACCCCTTTTTAACCTTTTAAAATTGTAAAATTGTATTTTTTTAAAAATGTATTATTAGAATTTATTTAAATTAGTTAAATTTTTTATAGTTGAAATTTATTTTTGTGTATTTTGACATAAACATAAACATTCATTCATTCATTCATCCATCCAGTTATTTATGTTTTTATTTATTTATTTGTTTGTATATTGTTTATTTATTGTAACCCTACACCACTACTGTTTGATTAATTTCTTTTATTATATCGCCCCAGCCCTAAGCACAAACTTCTTCTTCTTCAGACCACACACACACACACACACACACACACACACACACACACACACACACACACACACACACACACACACTACAGAGAGGACATTAATTAGAAATTGTTAATTAGATATTGTACGTGTATGGTGTACCTGTCTCACTGTCTGAGTGGTGAGACATGCTTGTTATTCAAAACCGTAAGAGTTTCTTCCCCCGTAATTAATGGACACGGTTTCTGACAAGCGTCTGTGTGACTGTCAGAGGAAAAACTCTTTAATGAAGGCCGCAATCCACTTTTGTTTGTTATTCTCTCCTTCTACCCCCATTTATCTCAATTTATCTGACGGCTCTCTTCTTTCTTACGCTGTGAGATCTGAAAATATTCCTTTGAGTGTCATCCCAGTCTTATACAGTACTGTGTAAAGTTTTAGGCGCATGCAAAGAAATGCTGTCGAGCAAAGATGCCTTCAAAATAATTAAATTAAATGTTTCTACATTAAAAAAAATTTAAAAATACCGTAAAGAGCAGTAAACAGTAGTAAATGAAACAAAGTCAATATTTGGTGTGACAAAAAAAAATTAAAATAAAAATAAAAATAGTAGTCTCCAGTACAACGTGTGCAGTTTTATAAGGAAATGAGCTGGTAAGTTTTATTGAGCATCTTACAGAACCAGACACAGTTCTTCTGGACACTTTGACTTTCTCACTCGCTTCTTAATTTGCAGCGAAACCCAGCAGCCTTCATTGTGTTTTTTGCGGTGAAATGATAATAAACCTATATTATTAACTTCAATTATAGCAAATACAATATTTTATAGCAGAATGTTACAAAAATAGTATAATAATTTAGAATAAATTACAGGTGCATTGTGGGATGTTTTAGTCAGTTCCAGTAAACTACAGGAATCTGGAATTCCCTGAAGACCTGTAGGATTGATCTACTCTGTTTTTGCCTCATTTGTGTTGACGTGATGGTACGAGATGCAGTAAAATATAACTACACAGGCTCGATTATATTATATATATAATATATATTACTGCAGGGCGTAGACTAAAATCTAAAAGAAAAAATAGGGTGCCTAAAACTTTTGCTCAGTACTGTATATGGAGCTTAGAAGCTGATGAAAGTCTTTGAATATGAATTCATTAGCGCATTAATACAAACATGTCGTTCGTGTTAGAGCCGGAACTACTGTCCGAGCCACGCTGTTGTAGAAAAATAATCCAAGTCTAATTCGGGTGTGACGTCATACCGCACGGCACATGTGCGCTGCTTAAAATTCCAGCACACTTGATGTACGACGCCTGAGGGGACGCGTGTATAATTTAAATATAAATTATATAAAAATTTAATTCTTAGTTTTGTCAGCTTTTATACTGTATGCTTATAAAACTGTAAACTCTTATATTAAATAATCCGATAGTCAGAGCATCAGTGAGACATAGAGAGATACGAAATGAAATATGACGTGTGTGTGTGTGTGTGTGTGTGTGTGTGTGTGTGTGTGTGTGTGTGTGTGTGTGTGTGTGTGTGTGTACGAGCCTTCTCAGGAACCTCCGGACTCACAGGCTGTCCTGCTTCCTCTCCTCCCAGGATCCTGAAGCCGAAGCCGGATTTCTCTCTGTGCAGATCCACTTCCACTTCCTGGAACTCTGCTGCATGTGAACACACACACACACACACACACACACACACACACACACACACACACACACACACACACACAGAGAGAGAGAGAGAGAGAGAGAGAGAGAGAGAGAGAGAGAGAGAGAGAAATCAAAATGGCCGCTCAGGGCGTGAACAGTAAACACAGCAGCACTTCTTACCTATTAATGAGTTGTACTGTATATACAAGTGCTAGCTTTAAATCAATCAACATACAGACATGTATTCATTGTTAAAGCTATGTTAGCTAATACTAGCATAGCTTGCTAACATCTAGCCTCTGTCGACAACATGCTAATACTTAGCTCGCAAAAAGTTATCTACTAAGAAAAGCGACTGAAATGAGAGACTCGATAAGCACATTTCATTTGCCTGACACACACTGTAACCATGACAACACTCTTCGGTCCTAGCTAGTCTCGGCTCGCCTAGCTAACTAGCCTAGCCTGCTGTCTGGATTAGATTTATTATTCTCAGTAATGCAGAAATGAGAAACACGATGAGGTTATTTTACAGATGGAATATTGGAAATGAAATATTTCCTATTCAACATTTCCACATATTTGATCCAGCACTTTGTCCTCCATGTTTGTTTTTCTCGCCTTGCCCTCAAGTCGCGACCTGATTGGTCAGGAGGTAAAAAAAAAAAAAAAAGAAAAAGAAAAAAGAGCTTGACATCACTCTGTGCTTGCCTGGAAAGTTTTTTAACTTTTGTAAGCTTTAAAAAGCAGCCGCATTCCCGCAGGATTACACACTGACTGACTGACTGACTGAGACTTGGGTTAATGAGGAAAATTTTTGAGGTACGCTTTTTTCTTCTTCTCCGAACTGTCGCTCTCACAGAGAAATGCATCTGACCGAGTGAATAACGTGAATAAAGTGACAGTGTGTCATATTTAATCATTTCCCCTGCTGAGGTTAATGCATCCTCAGAGCTTACTGATTCTCAGGCTGTAATTTTATATAATAACTCTGATTTATTTATCATACTGTAGTTTCTGCAGTGTGTGTGTGCATGTGTGCGTGTGTGTGTGTGTGTGTGTGTGTGTGTGTGTGTGTGTGTGTGTGTGTGTGTGTGTGAGAAACCGAGTGTGAGCCTGGTTCAGTCACTCACCCGAGGGGTCCACTGGGTAAACGGGTCGAGGCAGGGCCGGCTCTGAAAGAGAGACGTGAAGGACAGCCCATAAATCACAGCTCACACACACACACACACACACACACACACACACACACACACACACAATGTGAGCAGCACCTTCCATATTCTCACCCCATGTCTGAATCTGCAATTCTACCATAATATAAACACTAGAAATGCGTCGATATCGATATCACGTATCCATCCGATGGCAGTATTGGACGATCATGTGATCATATCATTATCATATCTGAATAACACAGTGTAAGTCCCAGCGTGTATCACGTCTGTAATCAAGACTGTAACTGGTTTTCATATTTATTATTTCACATTCACTCAGCCAGTGTAAATAAAATTAGATAAAACTTCAGAAGATGCTCGGTCACAGTAACTCAGACCGAGACATGGACAAAAATAAAGTTACAGTTTAAAAATAATAATAATAAACAACAGAAACCTACAGGGCTGTAAATTCATACTGGTAAAATTAGTACAGTGCAGTAGTAAGGAATACCATCCACATATTAACTGTACAATGTATGGAATATATAAAAATGAATGTATAAAGCTGTATGTGCTTTTAAATTCTTCACTTCCTTCCTTCCCTGAAACTGCCACACACACAGAGGCCACACCTCCTTCACTGAGACTGACAGGACAGGTACAGAGGCCACACCTCCTCCACTGAGACTGACATGACACACACAGATGCCACGCCTCCTTCACTGAGATATCAGGATAGGTACAGAGGCCACACCTCCTTCACTGAGACTGACAAGATAGGTACAGAGGCCACACCCCCTTCACTGAGAGTGACTGGAAAGGTACAGAGGCCACACCTCCTTCACTGAGACTGACATGACACACACAGATGCCACACCTCCTTCACTGAGACTGCCAGGACAGGTACAGAGGCCACACCTCCTTCACTGAGACTGACAGGACAGGTACAGAGGCTGCACCTCCTTCACTGAGACTGACATGACACACACAGATGCCACGCCTCCTTCACTGAGATATTAGGATAGGTACAGGGGCCACACCTCCTTCACTGAGACTGACAAGATAGGTACAGAGGCCACACCCCCTTCACTGAGAGTGACTGGAAAGGTACAGAGGCCACACCTCCTTCACTGAGACTGACATGACACACACAGATGCCACACCTCCTTCACTGAGACTGCCAGGACAGGTACAGAGGCCACACCTCCTTCACTGAGAGTGACTGGAAAGGTACAGAGGCCACACCTCCTTCACTGAGACTGACAGGACAGGTACAGAGGCCACACCTCCTTCACTGAGACTGACAGGACAGGTACAGAGGGAACACCTCCTTCACTGAGACTGACAGGGTAGGTAAAGAGGCCACACCTCCTTCACTGAGACTGACTAGACAGGTACAGAGTACAATTTTGGGCAGGAACTGAAAAGTAATAGGTTACAGTGGAATTGTGGGTGTGAACTGCAGTCTGATTGGTTACAGTAGAATTTTGAGTGAAAGGTGCAGTACCAGTGTAAACAGTATAGTGGCAGTATAGCGCTATGAGACATGATGTCCATGCCAGTCTAAACAAACTAGGGCTGTGTCTCAAAAAGACAGTTTTTAATACTAACTAACCTTTTCCTCTTAAAAAAACCCCACATATAGCCTGGTTTATATATCAATCTTCTAGATCTTTCAGAATATCTAGAATCAAATTACTAAACCTCGTACAACCTGTTAGATAGGTATAAAAATAACATAAGAAGGTAAGAATGAGAACATTGGTGCTCACGTAGCTGCTGCATCCGCACGTGAACGAGTAATCATGCATAAATTATAATCCCAGACTAACACGTCTATAAAAACACGTCTTTAATATATTATGACATTTAATGTACAAAATATTTGTTAAAATAAGCAATAAAAAACTAATTTTCAACAGTCTCTTGTTGGAACAAATATCCAAAAGAAATGCCTAATTGAACTAAATAAATAAAGCATAATAAATCATCATCTGAAACAGTACATTTTGTGCTAGAATGATAACTTTCCTTTGTTGTGTTTCTTTCAATATTAATATTATTAATATTTAAATACTTCAGAAGCTCAATCTTACAAAGTAATCTTTAACACACTTTCTCAGCTCTAACACAGACTCGACCCGAGCTGGTGTTTACTTACGCCTACTCTCATACAAAGCCCTGGATTTGGTGTACAGGTCATAGGGGTCGGGTTTGCTGAGGTCAAGGCCCTGAGGGGGGTCAGTAGCTGAGGGCCAGGGCAGGTAGGGGGCGCTGTGGGGCAGGACAGGAGCACAAACACCACCCTGAGGGTCCCAGTGCTCCAAAACCTGCAAATACAGCAGCATACAGAGTGAACAATCCTGAGCCACCACACGGATGTTGAAGAGCTGAGAGACTGAGTCAGGCATGTCACTGCTAGGAACTGAGAGTCTGAGAGTCTGGTGTGTCACTGTAAGGGACTGGGAGTCTGAGAGTTGGGCGTGTCCCTGTAATGAACTGAGAGTCGGGCGTGTGTGAGGCAGTGAGAGTCGGGCGTTTGAATGTGAGTTAGTGAGAGTCGGGCATGTGAGAGTAAGGCAGTGAGAGTCTGGCATGTGAGGAAGTGAGAGTCGGGTGTGTCACTGTGAGGAAGTGAGAGTCGGGTGTGTGAGTATGAGGCAGTGAGAATCGGGCGTGTGAGTGTGAGGCAGGGAGAGTCGGGCGTGTCAGGGTGAGGCAGTGAGAGCCAGACGTGTCAGTGTGAGGAAGTGAGAGTCGGCCGTGTGAGTGTGAGGCAGTGAGAGTCGGGCGTGTCACTGTGAGGCAGTGAGAGTCGGGCGTGTGAGTGTGAGGCAGTGAGAGTCGGGCGTGTCACTGTGAGGCAGTGAGAGTCAGACATGTCAGTGTGAGGAAATTAGAGTCGGACGTGTGAGTGTGAGGCAGTGAGAGTCGGGCATGTGAGTGTGAGGCAGTGAGAGTCGGGCGTGTCAGTGTGAGGCAGTGAGAGTCGGGCGTGTCAGTGTGAGGCAGTGAGAGTCGGGCGTGTCGGTGTGAGGAAATTAGAGTCGTGCGTGTCGGTGTGAGGCAGTGAGAGTCGGACGTGTCGGTGTGAGGAAGTGAGAGTCGGACGTGTCGGTGTGAGGCAGTGAGAGTCGGACGTGTCGGTGTGAGGAAGTGAGAGTCGGACGTGTCGGTGTGAGGAAGTGAGAGTCGGACGTGTCGGTGTGAGACAGTGAGAGTCGGACGTGTCGGTGTGAGGCAGTGAGAGTCGGACGTGTCGGTGTGAGGCAGTGAGAGTCGGACGTGTCGGTGTGAGGCAGTGAGAGTCGGACGTGTCGGTGTGAGGCAGTGAGAGTCGGACGTGTCGGTGTGAGGCAGTGAGAGTCGGACGTGTCGGTGTGAGGCAGTGAGAGTCGGACGTGTCGGTGTGAGGCAGTGAGACTCGGACGTGTCGGTGTGAGGCAGTGAGAGTCGGACGTGTCGGTGTGAGGCAGTGAGAGTCGGACGTGTCGGTGTGAGGAACTGCTCTTACTTCATCACTTCTATAAACACTCACTGTTATATCACACTGAACTCACTTTATCACTAATAACTAATATAAACTGCATTGGGATAAAACACACTGCGTTGGGATAAAACACTGCGTTGGGATAAAACACTGCGTTGGGATAAAACACTGCGTTGGGATAAAACACACACGAACACGACTTTACAGATGGTCTTTAACTGAAACTGTTTTGTGGAAATGTTGACACTGTGTGTAAAATCTGTATGTAAAAATCATTGATGCCTCAAAACAAGTGGACAAGAAATCAGTTTTTACTGGAGAAGCTTTAACAGTGAGTGTGTGTGTGTGTGTGTGTGTGTACTGTTTATTTACTGTTCATTAACTGTTTAATTACTGCTTATAACTGTTTATTTAATGTGTATTAACTGTTACTATTTAGTACTGTTTGTTTACTGTTTATTACAGTTTATTAATGTTTTATTTTTCTTAGATGATTACAGTTTATTATAAACAATTCATATCAGTTTATTACAATTTACGACAGTTTATTTCTGTATACTAATATTCACAACAGCTTATTACTTTTGATTTCAGTTTATTACTGTTTTCTACACCGTTTTATTTTGTGTTACAGTTTATATCTTTTTTATTACTGTTTATTACAGAATAGTACGTTTTATTAGTCTTTATTACAGTTCATAACTATTTTTTTCCTACAGTTTATTACAGTTTATTCCTTTTAACTTCTGCTTATTACCGTTTGTCCCTGTTTGGCTTCTCTTTACCTCGACATCGGGTGTTAGATCGTGGTTTTCACGTTCTCGATGATTGAGAAATTTACTTGTTTTATATATTACGATTAGGCTTTTATTAAAGTTATTTTAATACGTGTGTAATAGATGCAAAAGTACCAACAGCAGTAAAACTCTGACAGGTCGGTTTAAGATGATTTTAGTCCAGATGTGTCGCGGCATCTGTCCAAACACTGGCACTGAGTTTAAAAAAAAAAAGTTACGCTAGTTTTTTTTGTAAACCGATGAAGTAAAATCAGTTCTGGACAAAAACACGTTTTAGTAGCAAAGTGTGTAGTAAAAAAGGAGTCAAGCAGGAGGGAGGGGGAAAAAAAGAGGGGAAAAGCGAGGGAAGAAGATGAAAAAGATGGCAGGTTGTATCAGAGCGGGTCGATCCAGAACGACGGCGGAGCACGAGTCACGAGAGGAGAGGATGAAAAGAAATGTCAGTGTGTCATCGTCTGAAATCACACACACACACACACACACACACACACACACACACACACACACACACATACACGCATGCACATCACTGTCAGGGGACTATTAGAGACAGCGTGTGACTGATTATTTAATCACAGAGTGACTGTGGGGTGAGTGTGAAGTGTCAGAATAATATTTATAAAAATAGGAACATTATATTTTAGACGCACGTCATGATTTAAATCATGATTTAAGAAACACTTCAATCATATTCAGTAGTAACGAAGAGCCGAACAGAGCTAAATAAAGACAGGAAATAGCAGTGAGCGGTCACACGTTACCTACTGGCTCGACTATTGCTTTAAACTGCGGTGGTATAAAAGGAATAAAACACATTTGCGTTACTATAACAACACAACAAAGAGGGTTTTATTCCTGAGTTAATCACGATTTTTATTAGCCGGTTGTTAACACGCACTGATGTTCATTTCTAACTAATACCACAAACGATGAAGGTTGAAATGGTTTGTTCTTTTAAAGGGTATCAAAACATTACAGTCAGTAAACACGGCCGTGTTAGGGTGTCCCCTCTCCGCGCTGCTCGCTGAGGACGGTGAGTGGCGCAACCTCCCATCCGTAGACTCTCGTTTTGTTTTCGTCACCATGTGCTTCTTTGTTTTGGTTCACGTCATGTCTCCGCCCTCGGTTTCTGATTGGTCCTTTGTTTACGTCATGTCTCCGCCCCTGTCCGCTCATTGGTGTTCTGTTTTATGTTTCATTATTAGTTTCAGGTGTTTTATGTTTACCTCTTGTTTCATGCATGTATTTAAACCCCTTCGTTTCTCCGCTTCGACGCGGAGTATTGAATTGAATTGTGTGAATTAAATGGATGTTCTTTGTTGTTGACTCTTCCCTCGTTATTTTGTGAATTAATGCCTGGCTGTTCCGTGGATTAATGCCTTGCTCTTTGGATTATTACCTCGCCTTTGTTGTGGATTATCGTTTGTTTTTGACCCTGCTTTTGTGTTCCTTTACTTTTGGTTATATACCTAATAAAGTGACTTTTCCCCAGCGCATGCATCCAGCCCCCGTATGTCCCTCCGTAACAGGCCGTTCGATGTGATTTATGGATTTAACATCCTTAAGGTTAATTAACACTGTGTGTGTGTGTGTGTGTGTGTGTGTGTGTGTGTGTGTGTGTGTGTGTACTTGGGTTCTACATCCATAAGTGTTCAATGACTATTATTATATGCAGAATTTATTATTATTAGTAGTATTATTGTTATTATTATATACTCTGTGTACATATATAAATACACATTCTACTTTTCATAGACTTTATCATGCGTAATTACTATTGAATTACTAATAGTACTTTTTAATTTAATTACTAAATGTACTAACAGGTGAATAAATCCTAGTAACTCTGCACTAAATATGACAATGACACTAATTACAACATCATTCAACCAAAAAAGTTTGCTACTAACACATTTTGAATGAAGTTTGTCTCTGATTGGGAAAATATTTTGTTGTATTAAACATTATAAACACTTTAAACACTATAAATGCAGGTTTATATCGTGCCTCATTGAGTCCTGAGAGAGTTCGGAAGCGATCTGAGTGAATGTGTTACGGTTAACACGAAAAAACGTCTACGGCAGACACACGGTACGTATAACTGCATTAAATATGAAGGTGTTCTCTGTATATTAGTGAGAAATTACACTTACAGTTTAGTTTAGTGTGAGTTTAGTGTGGTTACTAAATACAGAGATTATTGGTAACACTTTCTGAAAGCCATACACATAAACAATGCCTAATAAACAATTCATAGCATGTTATAATATCTTTATAAAGACAAAAGATAATACCCTGAAGCTGCTTTAACACCTAAAACACCACAAAAACAGAGATTTTTATTCTCTCTCTCTCTTTTTAAGCTGCTGTCTTCAAGATTTTCTTTTTTTTAAGGACTTTAAGTTATTTAACTTTTTATGAAAATGCATTGCACCGTATAGTAATGTCAATTATGCGTTATGAAGTGTTATACAAACGTAAGAACACTTTCTATTAACGCTCATATGTATAACGAGCATGTTATAACGTATTCACAAGGCATTTTCCACATTTATTGTAATTACCTATAAAACCGTATTACACTTTATAGCAGTGGTTATTAAGCATTATGAATTCTTATCAGAACGTGTGATGGGCAGTGTTCATAACGTCACCAAAACCAAAGATCCACTGAGACCGGTCCTGATTTTTATAACAAGTAACTGAATATACAGTATATACTTTTCATATACGAGCGCGATAACCGAATTATGACACCTTATAAGAGGTATTTGCGAGCTTTAAGTAAAGTGAGATATTTTAAACAGCGACAAAAAAAAAATGTTTATTAAAACAATGGAATTTCCAAGTTTTTATTTTCTGATGATTTTCTAATACCGTCTCTGGTGTTATAAGAGGAAAAATACCAATCCAGGGCAAAGTGCCTATGACGTAACGTGTTATAAACACTGCTTATAATGCTATATAATATGTGAAGAATTTATAACGCAAAATAAAGTGCTGTAAAGTGCATCGTATTTTCATAAGCAATGTGCGTAATGCCTTATGGCTGCATTATAACATGTTATGAATGTGTTCATAATACATTATAGATATGGCCTTCATAGAAAGTGCAACTGGCAACTGGCATTTATTACAGCACATGACTACTTTATAATATCTATACATAATTCTAAATAATATAACATACTGTAAGTATGAGTAGTATTCGTGAGCACTAATAATGAACCGTCGCAGAATTTCTTGCCCATTAGTGTTATAATGTGTTATAAACGGTACATAAGTTCGCTACGCATTTTTATAAATAATTACGAGAATGCTTACAATATCTTAGGAATAAATTATAACAGCTTATGAGATTTTTTTTTAGAATTAGATTTGTAAGAGTTTATCGATATAGCACTAACAGTATCGAGTTCATGACCTGTGGTAGGTTTTTTTTATTGTTTTTTTTTAGACAAATTCAACAATACAAGGGGAAAAAGAATTAAGTTAGGTCTGTAAATTAAATATTATTCAGGTTTTGTTTGTGTGTTAATGCTATATCCATGCTAAACTGAAATTAATGTCATAATTTCAAAGAAAAAGAAGCTGGCATTTTAGAACAAGATGTGTAATTACTGTGTTATATGTGTGTTATAACTGATTAATTAAGCATTCCAGACACAGATTAGGCCCTGAATTAGTAGTTAGTGATATAATAAGATTATTTTGCTGGTAGTTAATTAACGAGAGACAGTAGAGAGGAAGACAGGGCTTATAGTGGGGTTATGATTCATTTTACCTGTTTGGGACTCTTCCAAGGTGAAAACTGACCTGCAATGGTAAAAGAACAGAAGTGTTTAACCTCTAGCATGGTGTATGGATAAAAGGATGTCTAAAATAATGTGAAGAACTGTGAAGAAATGCAATGAAAACAAAGAGAATAAAAACAGAAATGTGTGTAAAACTGCCAGGTGAATCAGGCGTTCTGTCTGACTACAAGAGAAATGAAGTGATGCCAAGAAATCCAAGTCCATTAAGCTGAATTACCATCAAATCGTAAAACTTACCATCAGACACCATCATCCACCATAAAATACTGACATTCAACATCAGACACCATCAGATACCTTGAAATACCAACATTCACCATCAGACACCATCATTCACCATAAAATACTGACATTCAACATCAGACACCATCAGACACCATAAAATACTGACATTCAACATCAGACACCATCAGATACCTTGAAATACCGACATTCACCATCAGACACCATCATTCACCATAAAATACTGACATTCAACATCAGACACCATCAGACACCATAAAATACTGACATTCAACATCAGACACCATCAGATACCTTGAAATACCAACATTCACCATCAAACACCATCATTCACCATAAAATACTGACATTCACCATCAGACACCATCAGATACCTTGAAATACCAACATTCACCATCAGACACCATCATTCACCATAAAATACTGACATTCAACATCAGACACCATCATTCACCATAAAATACTGACATTCAACATCAGACACCATCAGACACCATAAAATACTGACATTCAACATCAGACACCATCAGATACCTTGAAATACCGACATTCAACATCAAACACCATCATTCACCATAAAATACTGACATTCACCATCAGACACCATCAGATACCTTGAAATACCAACATTCACCATCAGACACCATCATTCACCATAAAATACTGACATTCAACATCAGACACCATCAGACACCATAAAATACTGACATTCAACATCAGACACCATCATTCACCCTGAAATACCAACATTCACCATCAAACACCATCATTCACCAAAAAATACTGACATTCACCATCAACCACCATCATTCACCATAAAATAACAATTTTCACCATCAAACACAATCATTCACCCTGAAATACTGATATTCCACATCAGACACCATCAGACACCTTGAAATACCAATAATCTCCATTAACACCATCATTCACCCTGAAATACTAACATTCACCATCAAACACCAACATTTTCCTTCAAACACCAACACTCTCTATTAAACACTAGCAAAACCACAAATCCCCATCAAACACCACCAAAGGGTTCCATCAAATACCAATGTGCTCTAACAAACATTACATTTCATACTATATCCGGTTGAGATTGTGTTAAAGAAAAAGTAGAAGTCTGTAGACAACAAACAAGCCTGGTGTTGGAAGTTTGAAGGTGTTTAACGGAGAATAAAGATTTCATGTGTGATGTGCTCAGAGCGGTTAAAATATCACTGAAATAAACATTATTTAGCTGAATTTAGCTGAAAAAAAATAAAATAAATAAAACTAGCATGTGATATAAGCCTCCTTCATCAAATACTTTCATTTTACATCTCAATTCAACACCAAACAAAACGGGAGATTAATACGCCGGTGTTACAGCCTGCCTCGGACTTTTCCACACACTTTAGAGACACGAGCGATCGGCCAAAAAGAAATTCGGGTTGAATAACAGCGCGGCTCGTAAACGGGCTACAGACATTTAATCATTCATAAAGAGGTGTTTGTTTTCCTGCAGCAGGTCAAGATCAGGTGATGGAAAGAAATACCAAAGAAAGGAAAAAAAGAAAGTAATAGAAAAAACGTGGTTCGAGGTAAACAAGGCATCTAAACATCAAACGGGGTAAATTCATGAATGCGCACTTCTGAGCTGTTTCGAAATTGGCCTTGAAGACACACACACACACACACACACACACACACACACACACACACACACACACACACACACACACACTCAGTCTTTCATGTGTTGCCACTGATGCCCTGCAGGAGTGAGCATGGCTACGCAAATCGCCTGAATGGAATTAGCATCTCTCTCTCTCTTTCTCTCTCTCTCTCTCTCACTTTCACTTGCCCTTTTTTGGCTTTTATGCTTTTGCGCAGAAAAAAAAAAAAAAAAACACTTCACAGCACACAGCCTCAAACAAACAAACAAACAAACAAACAAACAGGAGCTCAACGATGCGGAGGAAGCAAACAGTGTTTAAGTGCTTCACTGAGCCATGCTATTGTCTCGGAAACGAACTAGCGGGCTCTTACGCTCTTTAACGTCTGAGATGAACTGCTACATGAGCAGGATGAAAGACTGTAGAGTAAAGAGAGAAGAAAATAAGCAGCTTGACGGCGCAGGACGACATTAATAACGGCATTACCTCCAAACAAAATGGAGTCGAGACGCTAATACATGCGACTCATGCTACAGGCTAGTACTATCAAGTGAATTTTTAGAGTAACCCCATAATAGTATACCACAGAGTACTACAGTCGATACTAAAGCTTCAAAATACTGGTTTTTTTAAAACGGTGGTATCGTCAATACGGTAAGTAACGTGGTACGTGCGGCAGTTAATACCGTTTTAGCTAAAACGACATCTCACTGCTTTTGCAGACTACACAAAGGATATGACTCTTCATTTAACCTCAATTCTTTACCTTAATCTTTAAAGAGTTCCTGTTTGATAGTAAGCGAGCTAACGTTACGCTAACCGCTGTGTGTAAATACTAAAAGTAGACAAAGCGAGCTAACGTTACGCTAACCGCTGTGTGTAAATACTAAAAGTAGACAAAGCGAGCTAACGTTACGCTAACCGCTGTGTGTAAATACTAAAATTAGCTGTGTTTGCTAGTAAGCGAGCTAACATTCCCAATTTTATGATTTGTTTTCTGAAATATGTGGCACACTGAATGAACGCAATATTGCGTGGCATGGTACAGTGTCGGCTGGCACAGTGTCGGTTGGCACAGCCTCGACTGGTACAGTATGGTAAGATATGTTAATGGTATCGTCACCACTCTACATAATAGACAGCGGAGACAACATACAGTTACATTCAGCTCGGTTTAAGACGTAACGGTGTTCCAGGTAATATTAACCAGGGTTGCCAGGTTTAACAAAATCCACACAAAGACCTGAAACCTGAAACACTGTGGTGCGCACGCATTCCCCATCCACACAGACATTATCCTCCCTTCCCTCTCTCCATCTTTTCCAGATATCTCACGACAGAAATGGTTCTGTACACCACAGACACCCTGTCCGCTCTTTCACTTTGCATTTGTTTGCAGAAATTTCTTTCTCTCCCTTCATTTCTCTGACTCTTGTTGCCTCTATCTGTCTTTCTCTTTATTTCCTCCACTCTATATCTGTCTCTCTCTCTCTATCCCATTTCCACTTTCTGTCTCATTTTCTCATTCCCTCACTCTCTCTCTCTGTCTTTCTCTCCCCCTCGCATCTCTCTCTATGCCTTCGTCTCTCTTACAAACCCCTGATCTGTTTCTCCCTCCTTCCTCTGTCTCTCTACATTCATTCATTCATTCATGTCTTCCCCATCTCTTCTCTCTGTCTCTCCCATCTCTCTTTCCCTGTCTTTCTCTCCCAATCCCCATTTCTCCACCATGTCTCCATCTCCATGACCTTTCTCTTCCTCTTCCTCACTCTTTCCATCTCTCTCTCCCTCTAACCCTTTCATTACCTTTATCTTCATATTTATCTTTCTCTCCCTCCGTTTCTTTAATTCCCTTTCTGTATGTCTTTCTTTCTATCTCTCCTTCACTCTGTCTCACTCTTTCCCTCTCTCCCCCGATTCCTCTTTATCTTTCTTTCTCTCCTTCACTCTGTCTTATTCTATCCGTTTTCAATTTCCCTTACCCTGTCTGTCTCTCCATTCTTTCTTTCACCATCCCTCTCTTTCTTTTCTCATTAGATCCTCTATATTTCTCTTTTTCCTCCCCTTCATCTTTATCGTTCTTTCTCTCCGTCATTTTGTTTTACTCTCTCTCTCTGTCCGCTTCTCCTATTCTCTCTCTCTCCATCTCTCTGTCCTCTCTCTGCCCCTTGCTTTCTCGTTCATCTTCGCTCCATATCCGTCCGTCTTTGTTTCCCTTTCACTCCCTCTTTCATCTGACTCTTTTCTCATCTCTTTCTCTCTCTCCTACTCTCTCTATCTCTCTCCCTATAACCCTTTCATTATCCTTTTCTCCATCGTTATCTCTCTCTCCCTCTGTTTATTTAATTTTCTTTAAATTTCTCTGTCCCTCACTCTGTCTCTCTCTTTCTCTTCTCTCCATCTGTCTGTCTTTCCTATTCCCTCTTTCTCCATCTCTCTCTCTCTGTCCCTCTATCCCTCCATGTCTTTAATTCTCTCCATCTCTCTCTTTCTGTCTCACTCCCTCATGACATCTCTGTTGCCGTGCGTGTGTGTGTGTGTGTTTGTGTGTGTGCGTGTGTGTGTGTGTGTGTGTGTGTGTGTATGTGTGTGTGTGTGTGTGTGTGTGTGTGAGAGAGAGAGAGAGAGAGAGAGAGAGAGAGCTAATTGAAACACAGTGTGTGTGTAATCAGGACATCTGATGTCCATTTAACGCCAAATCAGCAGCTTCTCCCAGTTTCATTATCCGAGTGAGACCTGAAGCCCACTGTGATGTCATGGCATTTTACACACACACACACACACACACACACACACACACACACACACACACACGAATCTGCTGCGTCTCACACACACTGCTTGCGCTCTGATTGGCCGAGCCAGCTGCCGAGATGTGACCTGGTTGCGGCTGATTGGCTTTCTGGAGTGTTCAACCACAACGTGAGAAAATGTACCAGAACATAATGAGTCCTGGTGTAGTGAAGTGAATAATCACACACACACACACACACACACACACACACACACACACACACACACACACACACACACACACACACACACACACGAAATCTAGCCAACTCATTTAAGGAGGGAAGACGCTGCCTGAGTCCTTAGGCTGGATGCCCGTCACTGAGAGTAATATCTGTGCCAATTACAAAGCGGCTTGGATTAAAAACCTGGAAAAAAAGGGATTATTAGAGCTGAACTGCCTCGAGGCAATTACCATAAACTCCTACAAAAACTTTATGTTCTCCGCTGCGTCTGAGTCAGACGTATATATCCTGTTTTCTCCATGCCGTGAAGTCAGCATCCGTGACATCACTATCAAACCCATGACTCCGGCGGCTGTGTCCCAAATCACACCTTACGCACTAAAGTCAGCTCGTTCACGTGCGCAGTGCCTCAGGGCGGGTCTTTAGACAGGTGAGAACGCACTCCGGCGACGAGGTCTCCGTCCGCTTCCAAGTGAGTCGACTCTGAATCGACTCACCGCAGGAAGTGAATCATTCTATGTGTGTCTTATTTTTATTTATTTATTTTTTCGTAGAGCCAAAGCACAGAGCTGCAGCGCTGCAGAAACGCCACGTCCTCTGGAGGAAAAAAAAAGAGAGAGAGAGAAAGCAATCGCTGGCCGGAGGCTCCGCGTTCCTCCCGCGTTCCTCCCGCGTTCCTCCCGCGTTCCTCCCGCGTTCCTCTCGTGCGCTCGGGTGAGTTTTGTGGTTTCTTCACACAGCTTTTCTTCCACCGCCGCATTCCTGACCAATGAATGAAAGAGTTTTACAAGGAACCGTTCAACCCTACGTGCGCCTCAGACATGACACGTGGTTTGAAATCGAATCAAACAGGCCGAAAGAATCGATTCGACTCTGATTCAGATTCAACAAACGGACTACTAGGTGTGAAAGTGAGCTTAAGCATAAAGATACCAGACGTTCAGTTAGTCGGCAATTTCGGTTCCCAAAGAAACCATTCAGTCCATGATTCTTTAGAAAGTATAGGGGTCTACGTGGAATAGCGCATAGTTCACTATTAAACTAAAAATTAATACATTTACATGAATAAATTTAGGTTATTAGTATTTTTAATATTATTTAATTAATAAATAAATGTCATTTTTAAGCCTATTCCTACATTGTAATTGTAAACGGTCTTAGCAGATAATGCTGGTAAGCCCTAAGCGGAAGCCCTAAGCGGCCATTATTATTATTTTCTTTCTTGTTATCTGGAGATCACGACTTAATTTTTCGACATAACGACATGTTTTTATTGTTCTGGAGGTCCCGGTCCTCGAACTTACAGACGTGTAAAAGTGCTTCCAGTACCTCACGTAGCCAACGGTATTCAACGCCGATTGGTCGGCCTGTGTAATTGATCACACTGGTACATCGAAGTAACAGCATAACGAACTTAACAGCAGTGAGTATTCTCAGTACAAAGGGAAACATTTATGGATTATACATTCTACCAGCTTATGTTCCGTCACCTCAGTTAGCTACAAAACACTAATAATAATAATAATAATGCACAGCTTCTTAGGGCTTCTGTAAGTTTTCTAATAATTTCCATCACTTATTTCCAGACAGAAAAAAAAAAAAAAAAAAGAGATAAAATATCTGAAAACTTACATTTGTTTCATAAAAATCTCATCAAGAGAAATTTGATCATATTCAGGATATTTCCTCGTAATTCTTATTATGGTGTAATTTTACAGAATTTTATCAAACGTGGACATAAATTGATGATTTTTGAGTACAATTATTATTGTAAAAAAATAAATAAATAAATAAAATAATAAAACCACCTATTAACAGTAGCTGATGCACAAATGAGTCCGGTTTGAAATTTCGAACGCTGTATACTGGCTGTATAAAGTCCAGTCCAGTCCTGTACGCTGTATTAATGAGGTATCGTGTTACACAGTGCTGTGAATAATAACTAGTGAATGAGACAGGATAGCGAGCGTGGTGGATATTGCGGTGGTGCTGCAGAAGTGATTATAAGCCTGTTTGTAGTCCGTACACACGCTCGGTGAATGAACGACTCGGATTTCTCCTAATGACAAGATCACAGCTGCTGCAGGTCATTAGCACTCTGATGAGACGATACGGAGAGATCTTTATACCTAAACCAACCTGGAGCCATGCAACACTCTTACAGCTCGTTGTTTCTCATTATATCTCAACTAACTTGTTTCACAGAACGTTAAATGTAACTATAAACAGATAAAAAAAAAAAAGTCTTCAGTTGAAAAGAAAACCTGCAATTGTCGGCAAGTTGCTGTGGAATAAGAGGAATAAAACAGTGCTGTTAAAGGAAAATAATCAACTTCGGCGTGGTAACAGTGACTCATCACACCGACATGTTGTTGATTATTTTACCATAACAGCATGACACACGGTGCTTTATTCTTTACAGAAAGCACATTTATTTATGTTTGTTTTTTACTTTATTCAAAACCTCGTTGACGTGTGTAATCTTGTTCTACACGTATCATTTGTGATCAATTTTCAGTTTTTCGATTTAAAAACTTTTACTGTTTAACTTGAAAACAAAAACAAAAACAAAAAAAAAACCAACACAGCCAAGCTCCGCCCACTTTCACAGAAAGAACCCGTTTCTTTGACTGACGTAGCAGAGGATTAACCACGTTCCGTGATTCACCCGATAACTACATCTCGCTCTAAAGACTCCAGAAGTTCTCCTGGAGAGCGTACACACGGATCCGCGGGGAGAAAATCATCCTGCAACCTTCAACGTTCTGAAGCTCTGTGGCCAGAAAAGTGTACAAAAGATATCAGGCGCTTTCGCGTCCTGCGGGCGGAGCCTCTCAGGCCGATCCTGAAGCCCTATTGGTTTCTCAAGTGGAGGTGTGTAATGTATTACTTATTATCGCTGGGATTTTAGCTTTTGAATACGATCGATCGATCATAATGACTATAGATGTCCTCTGACAGCGTAACGACTCGAAATCTGATGTTCTGATGAATACCAGCTGAAAGACGACACCAGATGGCGCTGTGGTGAGGAAGTGATTTTAGCGTGCAGTGAGACAGAACGTGTCGGTCTGAGAGAGACGGAGAGTCAGTCTGGTCTCAGAACGCTGACTCGGACTCAGAACGCTGCGACGGTGCCAGTTTAACCGAAACACCATCTGCAAGCAATTACAGACCCGCTGACGGAGAATCAGACGCTCTCGACACCACAATCTGCTTCAGACTTACGTTCTGATCGGCTTCACAGGACCGGAGAACACAAATGAGAAAATGGGGCAGGTCTAAATTCCAAAAGAGAATGAAAGATGACAGAATGAAAATAAATAAAACAGATGGTATGAGACAGGCAGAGAGAGAGAGAGAGAGAGAGAGAGAGAGAGAGAGAGAGAGAGAGAATTGACATCAAACACAACAGAACAGTGGTGCGGTTCTACTCCACCAGACACTGAGGATACAGCAGATAATCAACGCCAACACCATCATCATACTTTTAGAATGAAGAAGGACTCCAAAATTTGGTAGAGAACTCGGGATCAGTTAGAAAACCTGAGCTAGATCCTGGACCTAATAGAGAACTACACTCAGAACCTGGACCTGGTAGAGAACCGCGGCTACAACC
The DNA here is from genome assembly GCA_023630585.1 of Cranoglanis bouderius. Lineage (NCBI taxonomy): Eukaryota > Metazoa > Chordata > Actinopteri > Siluriformes > Cranoglanididae > Cranoglanis > Cranoglanis bouderius. The sequence continues at coordinate 31,646,770 of CM042538.1, forward strand.
TGGACCTGATAGAGAACTACAGCTAGAACCTCAACCTTATACAGAACTATAGGTGGTAAAGAACCACAGCTAGAACCTGGACTTAATAGAGAACTACACTTATAATCTGGACCTGGTAGAGAACTACACTCAGAACCTGGACCTGGTAGAGAACCACAGCTACAACCTAGGCCTGATGGAGAACCACAGCTTCAACCTGGACCTGGTAGAGAACTAACACCAACCTGAACTATAAACAGAACCTAAACCAGATGGGGAACTACAGTAAATATCAGACCTGATAGTGAACTACAGATCTAGGACATAGACCTGACAGAGAACTACAAGTAGAACCAAGACCTGTCAGAAAACTACAACCAGAACATTGACCTGAACTATAACCAGAACCAAAACCAGAGGGAGAACTACATCTACAACCTGGTTCCCATCTAAAATCAGAAGCAGGAGTACAGACACAACCTAAACCTGCTAAAGTTTATTAAATCTAGAACCTGGACTTGACAGAGAACTTTAGTCAAAATCTGGACCTGGTAAAGAACTACAGCAAGAACCTGCATGTCATAAAGGACCACATTTAGGACTTGGACCTAGTAGATATCAATTGCCAAAATGTGGGCCTGATATAGAACAACACCCAGAACTGGGACAAGAGAACCACCCCTTGAACATGGACCTGATGGATAACTAAAGCAAGAACCTGGGCCTGACAGAGAACTACAGCTAGAACCTAGATCTCGTAGATAACTACAGCTAGAACCTGGACCTGGAACTTGTGCCTGCTAGAGAGCTATAACCAGAATCTGGACCTGATGGATAACTACAACCAGAACATCAACCTTATAAAGAACTATAGGTTGCAGAGAACCACAGCTAGAACCTGGACCTGACGAAAATGCCACAACCAGACCCTGGGCCAAATGAGCTAGAACCTAGAGAGAGAACTTGGACCTGATAGAGTACTACACCCAGAACCTGGACACAACAGAAAACTACAGCTAGAACCTCAACTTCACAGAGAACTAAAGCTAGAACCTGGGGGAGATAAAGAACTAAAGCTAGAACCTGGAGCAGATAAAAAACTAAAGCTAGAACCTGGAGCAGATAAAGAACTAAAGCTAGAACCTGGAGCA
>CM042538.1:31650399-31735399 GCA_023630585.1 Cranoglanis bouderius
TCAAGAGAACATGCTCTTCCTGTGACAGCTTAAGAAATTCAGATTATCACAAGCTCTGCTTCTAGGATCAGGAAATGTGAAATCATGACTTATCCCTCACAACCCACCCACTATCTTACCTGGAGCTTCTTCTCTCAGATAGCCTTAACACTGTGACCTAAAGACAGGTGCTAATCCAGATAAAGAGAACAAAAGACTGGGACTAACTCAGAGTCTCTGCCTTAAATCTAGCCCTAGGCAATCCGAGCCCTAACCATGGGAACTATCCGAGATTCAGAGACCCAAAGACTGGATCTAATTCAGAGTCTAAGTTCTGAAGATGGCGATTTCCCAAGATTTAGAGGCATAAAGATTGGGACTAGCCATGTGTCAGAGCCATAAAGACTGGGACTAACCAAGTGTCAGCACTCTAAAGACTGGAACTCACTGACTGTCAGCGCTCTAAAGAATAGAACTAGCCACGAGTGAGGACCTTAAATCCTGAGATGAACCAAGAGTTAGAGCCCTAAACATCAGGAGTGGCCAAGGATATTTAAGAATGGGACTAACTAGAACTCTTTTAGAGTTCTAAAAGAGTAAATTAAAAACCAGACTAGGAGTTAGAAGAGTTAGATCCTTGGTCTTACCAAGAGGTATAAACTTATTGACTGGGACTACTCAAGAGCTGGAACCTTGGAAATACTCAGACTAACCAAGACTAAGAACCTTATAGACTTGGTCTAACCAAGCAGTATAACCTTAAAGACTGGGACTAGTCAAGAGCTGTAACCTTAAATACTGGGCCCGAAAATAGCAAGAAGACCTACAACCTTGAAGAGTGGGACTAAACAATGGCAGTGGTAGCTCAGTGGTTAAGGCGTTGGGCTACTGATTGGAAGGTTGTGAGTTCAAATCCCAGCACTGCCAACAACCACCACTGTTGGGCCCTTGAGCAAGGCCCTTAACAGGGCTCATTTATACATCTGCTCAGATGTATAAATGAGATAAATGTAAGTCACTCTGGATAAAGGCATCTGCCAAGTGCCATAAATGTAAACAATCAAAAGTTAACACCCTAATCAAGAGTTTAGAGGCCTGAAACAAGCAAAAATGAAAACCCTACACACAGGGAGTTACCATGAGTCAGTGCCTTATTGACTGGAAATAACTAACAGTTAGAACTCTAAAGATTGGGACTAACCAATAATTAGAGCCTTAGAAACAGGATTTAACTTGGAATTTGTGCACCTACCATTTAAGCCCTGATTATAGGTACTACAGAAATATTAAAAACTTACAGACGGCATATAACCAAAAGGTAGAACTGTAAGGACTGAGACTAACTAATAGTTTGCCCCCTAAAGACGTTGACTAATCAAGAGTTAAAGCTCTTAAGACTGGGACCGACCAGGAATAAGAGTCCATGAGAATGGGACTAACAAACAGCCAGAAACCTAAAGACTAACCATGAATTTGAATAAGATTTAAAGCCCTAAAAACTGGGACTGGCCAAGAAGTAAAGCTTTAAAATCTGGGACTAAATAAAAGTAAAAACTTTAAAGACTAGTACTTACTGAGAATTAAAACTGGGAACCATAAATGGAATCAAGATCTGGAACCTTAAATACTGGGCACATTCTTGAAATACTCCTTAAATATTAGGACTATCCAAGAGTCAGAGCTCTAAAATTTTGGAGTAGGCAAGAGTAAAGCCCTAAACACAAGCATTAAACAGCACTTGGAGCCTTGAGGACTAGGACTAACCGAGGTTAAATCTTTAAAGACTGGGACTGAAAAAGAGTCAGAGCCATAAATACTGGGACTAATCAAGAGTAGTTACAGGCATGTATACATTTAAGTTTTTAAAGCACTTACTTAAAGGTTGTAAAAGTAATTTAGAAAACGTCGCTGAAATAAAACATCTTTACGATTCTATCTACAGTAGACATTGTACTCTGGACAGTGAATTACAGATAGCAGCTTGTGACTGCAGCTTATCTCTTTAGAGCATTATAAGGCAAGTCTCCTTGCTGTGAAACACTCCTGCTGAGGAAATAAAGACGGAGTATACACCGTCAAAATGACTAGTGTGCATCAGTATCTACTTTTACAGGCTTTGGGCCTCTGCCTCATCACAGCACTGTGATGTTCAGGGAATATTAAACAGTGGCAATGTCTGAAACACAACTTGAGGCTTTCTCAAGTATGACTCAGCAAATTATCAAGGGCAGCCAGGACCAACTGACCAATCAATCTTGATTTTTTGAAGCAGGATAACTTCACAACAAGCACAAACACACATTGACATGCGTGCAGTGAACACTTTGATATATTCATTGTTCAAAAGACAGAAAGACAAGCTTTAGCAGCAGGGTGAGCTTCAAGACAACAAAATCAAACCTGAGCCTTCTCGAGTTCAGCACTTTTCTCTTACCTCGCTCCCTCTGTACAAGCAGGGTGGCTTCGGCGCCGACCGCACACTCCTTCAGCAATTCCACCACCCGTGTGTGAGAAAGCGTGAGGGCTGGCCGCTGGTTGATCTCCACGATCAGGTCTCCTTCACACAGACCTGGGCAGCGCTGAGGCTCAAGCACCTGCTTCACCCTCTGACCTCCATCGCTGTCTGCTACGGTGAAGCCAAACCCATCCGGCCCCTTCACAATGGTGACGGCGATCAACTCTGTCCCTGACGACGCCAACGAGACGCCGTCATCCAGGAAGTGTGCGGTGCGGCTTAAGTACTCCATATACGTGTCATACGTGGTGCAGTTGCGGCCATTAAGCAGCAGGGGGCGGTCTCCTATAAGACCCAGAGGAGAGATCAAGGCGTTTCCTGAATCCTCGGCGTCGTAGGGTAACGGGTATCCTCGGCAAAGTGCCAGGGTCACGCTCTGCCCGATGGGCACAGACTGGAATAACTTCACCACGTCTGCGTGAGTCGTACCCAGAACACACACCTCATTTATGTAGACGATCACATCGCCTAAGAACATAAAGAGACATAAATAATGAAGTTGTAGCATTTCGAGAAAAAAAGGCTGAGAAGAAAATTCATATAATTTGTATATTATCTTATCATTTAACATCTCATCTTACAACCCCAATTCCAAAAAAGTTGGGACGCTGTGTAAAATGTAAATAAAAACAGGATGCAAGGATTTGCAAATCTCATAAACCCATATGTCATTCACAATAGAACATAGAATACATATCAAATGTTTAAACTGAGGAAATGTACCATTTTAATTTAAAAAAAAAAGGTACTTTTGAATTTGATGGCCGCAACACGTCTCAAAAAAGTTGGTACGGGGGAAACGAAAGGCTGGAAAAGTAATTGTTACTAAAAAGAAACAGCTGGAGGAACATTTTGCAACTATGGCTTCTTCTTTGCATGATAGAGCTTTAACCAGCATTTGTGGATGGCACGGCGAACTGTGTTCAACAGACTATGAGTTCTGGAGGTGTTTCTGAGCCCATGCAGTGATTTCCATTACAGAATCATGCCTGTTTTTAATGCAGTGCCACCTGAGGGCCCGAAGATCACGGGCATGCAATATTGATTTTCGCCCTTCTCCCCTGCGCACAGAGATTTCTCCAGATTCTCGGAATCTTTTGATGATATTATGTACTGTAGATGACGAGATATTCAAGGTCTTCGCAATCTTACATGAGGAACATTATTCTGAAATTGTTCCACAATTTGTAGACGCAGTTTTTCGCAGATTTGTGAACCTCTGCCCATCTTTACTTCTGAGAGACTCTGCCTCTCTAAGATACTCTTTTTATACCCAATCATGTTACTGATCTGTTGCCAATTAACCTCCAGCTGTTTCTTTTTAGTAACGCTTACTTTTCCATCCCTTTGTTGCCCCTTCCCAATTTTTTTGAGACGTGTTGCGGCCATCAAATTCAAAATTACCTTATTTTTTTTCTTAAAATGGTACATTTCCTCAGTTTTTTATGTTTTCTATGTTCTATTATGAATAACATATGGGTTTATGAGATTTGCAAATCATTGCATTCTGTTTTTATTTACATTTTACACAGCATCCCAACTTTTTTGGAATTGGGGTTGTATATTATTTTATCATTTCTATAATTACAGCTAATTAACAGGGACTTGTACAAAGACTATTATAAAGACTGAAGCTGTATTGTCCCTCACTGCCAATTAGATTGTCCATTATCATGTAAAACAGCAGGAAGCAGAGAGGAGGATTCAACAGTCTGCCCTCAGAGCCGAGTGTGTGAGATTTAATGCAATGTGGAACACTTCCATCGATGAGACTCGCCCCTCACGGCTGTTGTGTGATGTTCAGGAATTTTAATTAGTCTCGTTAAACATGTTCAGCATTTGCCTTGAAGCCCCAGTGGCTTGATCAATAACATCACACCATCATGGAAAACAAATGACATCTAAACAACCTCCCTGTTCCCTTCCAGCCTCTGGAAAAAACCCCAAAACTGTAAAATAGTTTAGGAGCCGGAAATGATCTCACCCCCCCTTTTCCACTGTAACTTGGTATGTTCCATTTTAATACAAAATAAATAAAAGTGAAACATTATTACTTTATTTATATTAAACATTTTTTCTTCTGTGTCAGTCCAACTGAAGGGGGTGTGGTTGTGGTATTCGTCACTCCCAGTGAAAGAGGTGTGACCTATAGTATGTGACTGTGAGTCCCAGTATAGGTGGCATGGTCTTTGTGTGTGTCATTCTCAGTGTAGGAGGCGTGTCCTCTATCAGTCCCATTGAAGGAGGCATGGTTTTTGTGACCGTTGGTCTCGGTAAAGGAGACATGGCCTCCCTGTGTGCCCTGTCAGTCCCAGGGTAGGAGGTGTGGCATCTGTATCTGTCAGTCTTAGTGAAGGAGGTGTGGCCTGTGTGTGCCCTGTCAGTCCGAGTCAAAGAGGCGTGGCATCTGTATCTGTCAGTCTAAATGAAGGAGTTGTGGCCTTTGAGTCTAACATTATCAGTGAAGGAGGCATAGCCGTTGGGTCTGTCTGTTAACAAAGGAGGCGTGGCCATTGTGTCTGTCAGTCTCAGTGTAGGAGGCGTGGCATGAGTATCTCTCAGCCTTCAGAAGGAGGCGTGGCCTTTGTGTCCATCAGATCAGTGAAGGAGGCATGGCCATTGGGTCTGTCATTCTCAGTGTTGGAGGGGTGGCATCAGAATCTCTCAGCCTTAGTGAAGGAGGTGTGGCCTTTGTGTCTGTCAGTCTCAGTGTAGGAGGTGTTGCATCTGTATCTGTCAGTCTTAGTGAAGGAGGCGTGGCCTTTGTACATGTCAGTCCTAGTGAAGGATACATTGAATTCCACTCCTAAAAGTTAACTTGCTATTTGTTTAAATGGAAATAATGTTGTGTTTATAATACTGTATCACACTGACACAGCTTTCATTTGTATTGTTTAAAATAATCTATTTTGTGTTTATGATTATTACAGTTACAGTGACAGCCCTAGTGACCATAGCACAGCAACTAAATACATTAAATGCCATCATTAATCACTGTGTCTGTTAATCCCAGTGCTGACAGAGATAATTTCACTAGTTAAACACGATGTGGATGTTCATAAAGAAAAAAAAAATCATTCAAATCAACAGAGTGCGAGATACACACATTCAACTTCCTGTGTAATTTAGCTCTAATATCATCCATCATCTCTCCTGCCTGCTGTCATGTGTGTTTACATAAAGCCAAACTGACAGTGGGAGCACCACATGTTTAAACACCACACTGGGCATTGTACAAACACCTCAGCACCACACTGAACATTATACAAACACCTTATGACCACACTGGATATGGTACAAACACTTAAACGCCCACTGAACATTATACAAACACCTCAGCACCAAACTGGACATGGTACAAACACCACCCTGAACATTTTACAAACTAAACATGGTCCAAACACCACCCTGATCATTTTACAAAGTGGACATGGTCCAAACACCACCCTGAACATTTTACAAACACCTCAGCACCAAACTGGACATGGTCCAAACACCACCCTGAACATTTTACAAACTGGACATGGTCCAAACACCACCTTGAACAACATCATACAAACACCTCAGGACCAAACTGGACATGGTCCAAACACCACCCTGAACATTTTACAAACACCTCAGCACCAAACTGGACATGGTCCAAACACCACCCTGAACATCATACAAACACCTCAGGACCAAACTGGACATGGTCCAAACACCACCCTGAACATCATACAAACACCTCAGGACCAAACTGGACATGGTCCAAACACCACCCTGAACATTATAAAGACACCTCAGGACCAAACTGGACATGGTCCAAACACCACCCTGATCATTTTACAAACACCTCAACGCTACACTTGACATTTGATTCTCTGTTGTTGTGTTTAGTTGCATGAGTCAGGGTCTCAGTCAGAGGGCTGTCAATCAAACATGAAGCATGCTCATTAGAATATTAGTCCATGCCCACCAGGGCAGTTCAACTACTGCTTACTCAATGATTCTGTGTTGTTTCAGTTTTGTTGAATGTTTAATACTATAACACTTTAGTATTTTATATTATATTGGACAGAGGGCTGTCAATCAAACTGCTCACTGCTCATTAGAATATTAGGCCACACCCATTAGGACAACTCATAGATTCGGTGATTAAACAGACAATAAAAACGATTAAACAGATAATGTGTGATTATATGAAGACGGGCGCAGTGCTTAAGCAAGTGCTGCTGTTAAATAATTAAATCAATTATTCCAGCTGTATTTGAAGCAATTAATTTAATCCAGTTGAAAGAATCACCTCCGTTTCATAATGTTTAATCCTTAAATAATATAAAAGATGTGCTTGTGCTCTAAAGTTCGACTGGGACTGATGAAAATGAGCCGTTAAACCTCTTCGGAAATTGTCAGATCTCAGAGCTCTGAAAGAGATGTATAGAGCCGACTGTCACACACAGGGACGAAAGCCAGCGCTGCAGGTTGGCCGCTCTCTCTCTCTCTCTCTCTCTCTCTCTCTCTCTCTCTCTCTCTCTCTCTCTCTCACGCCTGCTTTCCCATGATGCACCTAAACAGCTCATTAGGCACCTAGTGAGCTCTTAATAGCATGCGCAGGTGCAAACAAATAGAAACACGACGAGAGACCAGAAGAACAAACTGGACTTACAGCCAGAGCTGACGATGAACTACGAGAGCCAAAGAGTGCATGTGTGTGTGTGTGTGTGTGTGTGTGTGTGTGTGTGTGTGTGGGTGTGTGTGTGTGTGTGTGTGTGTGTGTGTGTGTGTGTGTGTGTGTGTGTGTGTGTGTGTGTGTGTGTGTGTGTGTGTGTGTTGGGCTTTTCACACTCAGCATGTGCTGGTGTATTTTACACTTATAAGCTGGCTAAGCACAAGCCACGCACAACTGTATTAAAATACGGAGCCCGTATGAACGTGGGATTTAAAATACAAAATGATCTCACTTCTAGCACTATTTATTTATGTTTGTTTAAATATAACCAAAATAAATTACATCTGACCGTAATTTCTGTTGTTTATAGTTTGCCAAAAGCAGTATAAATGAGGCTTAACTATTTTTCATAATTAAAAACAGGAGCCAGGTAAACTGGTGATGTCATATGACTGACAGCTCAAAAGCTCCGCCTTGTATGACCGAGAGACACCTGGAACGTGGCAAAATCAGGATGCTGGGAGATAATAAGACTTGTGTGTGTATAAACCAGCGTGTGTGTGTGTGTGTGTCTGTGTGTGTGTATGTATACCTGTAGCCATCTTGCCGTCCTGGGCAGCCGGACCGTCTGGAATCACGCTCTTCACCTGCAGGAACTCGTCCGGCTCATCTCCGCCGATGATCGTGAAGCCGAATCCCATGGTGCTTTTCTGCAGCGTCGTCGAGAGGAACCTGCCCTTCAGCTGTGTGGGGTCTCGCGTGAACAGGGGCTTCTCTATACCCACACACACACACACACACACACCCACACACACACACACACACACACGCACACCAACACCAACAACAACAACAACAAAAATCATAATCAAACGCTTCCATCCAGAGCAACATTATGACTCCGAAGAGTTGCACTTAAAGAACTCAAATCAGCAGTGAGAACACACACACACACACACACACACACACACACACACACACACACACACACACACACACAGCTGTGACGGATCTCGCATCTTGTTGCTCCAGTATGAGTCTCGCTGCCTGAATTTCTACCCCATTTCTCTGAAGACACTCATAACTGAAGCAAGAAAAGTGGCATGAAGGGCGCAAAAACATTCTCCCCCCTTTTCCCGGGACCAAAACCAGGCCGTAACGCAGAGAAAAACTCAAAAAGCGGCATGACGCTGATGAGCAGAGACCTCGCACTGCTCCATTACATCCTCACATAATGTAATTAGCAGGTTTTTCATTTCCGTGTCTCTTTCTGGATCTGTCTCCATGTCCATGCTTTCATTCAGGGACTCTAATGAGCCGAGAAAAAAAATTCAGAGCACAAAGGGCACATGCGAATCTGGAAAAGGGAAGATTCAGTCATTTTTTGCACAAATTAGACAAAAGTCTAATTTAACACGTCCCAAAATGCTATATGCAGTTTAACGCTGATGGAAAAGCACTGTGTATTAAAACCTCTTTACACCATAACAACTTTGACCTATTTCCAAAACTAATCATAATTTATTTTTTATTTTTTTAATTTAAAACTTTGAATTTGTATCTGTGGTAACGTTTAAGGCCTCATCAGCTGAACACATAAACAAAGACTCAGTCTTTTTACAAACGGTTTATTGGTAACCACCCAAATGTAGCTAAAGTTAGCTTATGTACTAAATATTAGCTTGCTATTAGGATATCAGGCTGTATTTGCAAAACATTAAAAAATACATATATATTCATTTAAAACAGGTTTCACGTAAAGCTGGTGTACTAGATTAAGTAGATAAAACAATTTTTTAAAGATAATAATCTTCACCTACATAGCAATAGTAACTGTGTGGGTGGGGCCCTCGTCTTTAAAATCTGACACCGCTGTCTGGAACTAGAGTGCACCTTCAAATAATCACGATAATTTACAAAAAAAAAAAAAAAGAGAGAGAGAGAGAGAGAGAAAATTTGTGCAAAAGATGACAGAATGACCGAAATAAGAACCCAGGCATAAATTAAATGGAGAAAGCAAATCCAAGTGACTAAGAGGAACTGAAGGGTGTTGTGGAAAAAAGCCAGGCCGAGCGAATCTGAGGGAACTAGGAAGCATCTCGGCTCCTGCAGCAGGCACGCATTCCTCCAGCGCAGCAGGGGGCGCTATAATGAGGACGTACCGTGCGGTCCGAATGCTCCGGGCCGGCTCAGGGGGGCCTCGGGCAGGTCAGTGAGGCTGTGAGAGCGCTCAGGAGCCGGGCCCACATACGCCAGCCTCGCCCGGGGCAGAGTGGCGAAGGACACGCCCTCATCCACTGTTTCAAACGGAGAGAACACGCTCAGATCATCCAGGAAGTGGAAGTGCAGGAATAACCAGGAGGAAACTAAACACACGTATTCACGAAATACCACACTAAATACCATTTACTGAAGTGTTTATGAACATAATGTCCCCAAAACCATACTCCTGACCATACAGACTACACAGGGACTATATTGTGAACAGACATTTCCACAGTGATGATGAATGAAGATAGTGTTTATGTGGCTTATATAGTGAATAGTGTGTATAGTGGAGAGTAATGTAACTGTGTGTATGTGTGTATAGTGGAGAGTAATGTAACAGTGTGTATGTGTGTATAGTGGAGAGTAATGTAACAGTGTGTATGTGTGTATAGTGGAGAGTAATGTAACAGTGTGTATGTGTGTATAGTGGAGAATAATGTAACAGTGTGTATGTGTGTATAGTGGAGAGTAATGTAACAGTGTGTATGTGTGTATAGTGGAGAGTAATGTAACAGTGTGTATGTGTGTATAGTGGAGAGTAATGTAACAGTGTGTATGTGTGTATAGTGGAGAATAATGTAACAGTGTGTATGTGTGTATAGTGGAGAGTAATGTAACAGTGTGTATGTGTGTATAGTGGAGAGTAATGTAACTGTGTGTATGTGTGTATAGTGGAGAGTAATGTAACAATGTGTACAGTATGTGTGTACAGTGGAGAGTAATGTAACAGTGTGTACAGTATGTGTGTACAGTGGAGAGTAATGTAACAGTGTGTACAGTATGTGTGTATAGTGGAGAATAATGTAACAGTGTGTATGTGTGTATAGTGGAGAATAATGTAACTGTGTGTATGTGTGTATAGTGGAGAGTAATGTAACAGTGTGTACAGTATGTGTGTATAGTGGAGAGTAATGTAACAGTGTGTATGTGTGTATAGTGGAGAGTAATGTAACAGAGTGTATGTGTGTATAGTGGAGAGTAATGTAACAGTGTGGAGAGTAATATAACAGTGTGTATGTGTGTATAGTGGAGAGTAATGTAACAGTGTGTATGTGTGTATAGTGGAGAATAATGTAACAGTGTGTATGTGTGTATAGTGGAGAATAATGTAACAGTGTGTATGTGTGTATAGTGGAGAATAATGTAACAGTGTGTATGTGTGTACAGTGGAGAGTAATGTAACAGCGTGTATGTGTGTACAGTGGAGAGTAATGTAACAGTGTGTATGTGTGTATAGTGGAGAGTAATGTAACTGTGTGTATGTGTGTATAGTGGAGAGTAATGTAACAGTGTGTATGTGTGTATAGCGGAGAGTAATGTAACAATGTGTACAGTATGTGTGTATAGTGGAGAATAATGTAACAGTGTGTATGTGTGTATAGTGGAGAATAATGTAACAGTGTGTACAGTATGTGTGTATAGTGGACAGTAATGTAACAGTGTGTATGTGTGTATAGTGGAGAATAATGTAACAGTGTGTATGTGTGTATAGTGGAAAGTAATGTAACAGTGTGTGCAGTATGTGTGTATAGTGGAGAGTAATGTAACAGTGTGTATGTGTGTATAGTGGAGAGTAATGTAACAGTGTGTATGTGTGTACAGTGGAGAGTAATGTAATAGTGTGTACATTATGTGTGTATAGTGGAGAGTAATGTAACAGTGTGTATGTGTGTACAGTGGAGAGTAATGTAACAGTGTGTATGTGTGTATAGTGGAGAATAATGTAACAGTGTGTATGTGTGTATAGTGGAGAGTAATGTAACAGTGTGTATGTGTGTATAGTGGAGAATAATGTAACTGTGTATGTGTGTATAGTGGAGAGTAATGTAACAATGTGTACAGTATGTGTGTACAGTGGAGAGTAATGTAACTGTGTGTATGTGTGTATAGTGGAGAATAATGTAACAGTGTGTACAGTATGTGTGTATAGTGGAGAATAATGTAACAGTGTGTATGTGTGTATAGTGGAGAATAATGTAACTGTGTGTATGTGTGTATAGTGGAGAATAATGTAACAGTGTGTACAGTATGTGTGTATAGTGGAGAATAATGTAACAGTGTGTACAGTATGTGTGTATAGTGGAGAGTAATGTAACAGTGTGTATGTGTGTATAGTGGACAGTAATGTAACAGTGTGTATGTGTGTATAGTGGACAGTAATGTAACAGTGTGTATGTGTGTATAGTGGAGAATAATGTAACTGTGTGTATGTGTGTATAGTGGAGAATAATGTAACAGTGTGTACAGTATGTGTGTATAGTGGACAGTAATGTAACAGTGTGTATGTGTGTATAGTGGAGAATAATGTAACAGTGTGTATGTGTGTATAGTGGAGAATAATGTAACAGTGTGTACAGTATGTGTGTATAGTGGAGAATAATGTAACAGTGTGTACAGTATGTGTGTATAGTGGAGAGTAATGTAACAGTGTGTATGTGTGTATAGTGGAGAATAATGTAACAGTGTGTATGTGTGTATAGTGGAGAGTAATGTAACAGTGTGTATGTGTGTATAGTGGAGAGTAATGTAACAGTGTGTATGTGTGTATAGTGGAGAGTAATGTAACAGTGTGTATGTGTGTATAGTGGAGAGTAATGTAACAGTGTGTATGTGTGTATAGTGGAGAGTAATGTAACAGTGTGTATGTGTGTATAGTGGAGAGTAATGTAACAGTGTGTATGTGTGTATAGTGGAGAGTAATGTAACAGTGTATATGTGTGTGTATTACAGATTAATGTACCTCTGTATAGAGCAGGCAGTGGAAGCGAGGAAAGGCCTTGGCTTTGCATCTGCAGTCTCCTCTTAGCCTCTAGAACCGGGTTCTCAAACTGAGTCCTCCTGTTTATATGACTGAGAGAGGGAGAGAAAGAGAAAGAGAGAGAAAGGGAGAGAGGGATAGAGAGAGAGAGAGAGAGAGAGAGAGAGAGAGAGAGAGAGAGCGAGAGGGAGAGGGAGGGATGGACAGACGAAGGAAAGCACAGAGACAGGTTGAGTATTGATGAGTTCTGGCGTGTAAATCCACCTGCAGCCAGTAAACTCCCGAAAGGCACAAAATGGTGGCCAATACTTGTTTTTCTGTGCAGATTAAAAGAAGAGAACCACTTTGAGGCAGGTACAGTAGAGAACAGCTCAATCTGTGGTGCTGAAAAAGAAAAGTCACTAAAAAGATTCTAATGACCCAATGACCAATTAATGAAAAATTGATTTCGACCAATCTCACACTGACCTCCACATAATCACTAATTAATCGACTTACATCATCATATAAATTTGATGAAGGACATCAGATCAGAGCACAAATCCAACACAGAGCCTCGCCTAATGTGCCATTTGACTAATTAAATGTCTTCTGATGACCTTTTGATGGATTCTAATGGGTTACGGACCTCTGACACGTATATACAGAGATGTCCAATTACAGTAGAGATGATAACCTTCAGGTAGGAAAAAGGATCGTGAAAGATTAGTTCCTTATCAAACATGATAGAACCCTGAGTAAGGACGGAACAATCGGACGGGGGTTCTCTATCTATCATAGAACCCTCCCGTTTACTTCAAGTTTTCCATGGGTCACCAAACAGCAACACTTACCATCAAATATTATCATTAACATACACTAACATTCACCAACAAACACTACAATTAGCACTAAGCAACAGCCCCAACAAACACCATCATTAACAAACAACCCCAGCATTTAAAACTAAGCACCATAGTTAATAAACTATGAACATTAAAATTAACAAAATGCAAAAGCCACCACCAAACACCATCATTAACATACACCCACATTCACCACTAAGCACCATAATTAAGAAACACAAACACCACAATTAAATAACACCAACAATCACCACGATCAAACGGCATAATTAAATGACACCAAATACCATCATTAATACACACCAACAGTCATCACTAAGGAAGATAATTAACAAACACCAACATTCATCACTAAAAAAAAACAATGAAATAACAAGAATCACCACCAAACAGCATCATTAACACACACCAACATTCACCACTAAGGCAGATAATTTACACACACCAACATTCACCACTAAGGCAGATAATTAACACACACCAACATTCTTCACTAAAAACAGTGAAATAACAACAACAATCACTACCAAACACTATCATTAATACACACCAACATTCATCACTAAAAACAATGAAATAACAACAACAATCACCACCAAACACCATCATTAACAAACACCAATAGCCACCACCAAACATCATCATTAACTAACAATCACATTTGCCACTAAACTAACAACCACATTTGACACCTCTCACCAAACACCATCATTAACAAACCCCAGCCCCCACCATCAAAAATGAACAGCCAACACCAAAGACCATCATTTACAAACACCAACAGTCTCCACCAAACAACATAATGAACAGAATCAGCCCTCCCAAATAAACACAATAATTCACTAAAACATCAAGACTCACCATCAAACACCAACACTAACCACCAGGACCCTAAAATCTAAATGCTGCTGCAGATCAGATTTGTCTCCGAGCTCCTCTCTGAGACATTAGGGCTGATACTGTGCCAGAAACCCGAGTGAAAATGAAGCAGAGGAGAAGAAGTTGGCAGGAGCCTTCACTGTTCTCAGTCTGCGAGCAGACTGGAGCTCTGACTGAAGTTAGACGTGAGGAAGATTATTACATATATAATGGATTTCTCTTGCGTGCACTCTGTTACCTAATAAACAGATTCATGCAGATTAGATGTCTCTCGTGTTATGGCTGCAGGACAGAAATTTACAGTATATTACAGGATTTCAGAGCAGATGGAGTTCTCTCAGACTCCCACACATCATCTCAGCACAGGAAAAAGACAGTACAAAAAAAAAATAATAATGGTGAAATCTTTTAAACCTAATACACTCTCAAACACTCACATTTACCCCAACAAACACCAGCATTCACCTTCAAACACCAACACTCACCATCAAACACCAACGTTCACATTCAAACACCAACACTCACCTTCCAACACCAACACTGACCATCAAACACCAACATTCACCTTCAAACACCAGCATTCACCTTCCAACACCAACACTGACCATAAAACACCAACATTCACATTCAAACACCAACACTGACCTTCAAACACCAACAGTGACCTTTAAACACCAACAGTGACCTTTAAACACCAACAGTGACCTTTAAACACCAACATTCTTCTTCAAACACAAACACACAAACGAAAACCACTTCTGAACACACGTGATCTCCGATCCCTCAGACGTCACTTTCTTAAAAACTGAGTCTGAGTCATGAGTCTGTAATGGAGATCCTGACATGGGCTCAGGAATACTTTGGTAAACCTTTGTCAGTCGACACCATTCGCCGCTGCATCTACAGATGCATGATAAGGCTTTACTATGCAAAGCAGAAGCCGTACATCAACACTGTCCAGAAGTGCCGCCCACTTCTCTGGGCTCGGTCTCATCTGAGATGGACAGTAGCACAGCGGAATCGTGTTTTGTGGTCCGACGAGTCGACATTTCACATAGTTTTTGGACAAAACAGCCGTCGTGTTCTCTGGGTCAAAGAGGAAAAGGACCATCTAAGCTGTTATCGGCGTCGGGTCCAAAAGCCAGCGTCTGTCATGGTATGGGGGCGTGTCAGTGCCCATGGCATGGGTAACCTGCACATCTGTGAGAGCATCATTAATGCAGAAAGATATGTACACATTTTGGAGCAACACATTCTGCCATCCAGAGCAGGACAACACCAAACCACATTCTGCCCGGATGGTTGCGTAAGCAGAGAGTGCGGGTGCTAGCATGGCCTGCCTGCAGTCCTGACCCGTCTCCCATTGAGAACGTGTGGCGCATTATGAAGAGCAAAATAAGGCAACGAAGACCCGGACAGTTGCGCAGCTGAAGAAATGCATAATGGATGAATGGGGGAAAATTCCACTCGCTAAACTTAACCAGCTGGTGTCTTCAGTCCCAAACGCTTAATAAGTGTCATTAAAAGAAAAGGTGATGTTACAAGTCGACTGTCCCAACATTTTTGGAGTGTGTTGCAGTCATCAGATTTGAAATGAGTGTATATTTTCAAAAATGAGTAAAACAACAAATAATGTGTTTTCACTGCAGTACAGGGTGACTCTTTTTGTTTTTTGTTTTTTTTCCATACTGTCCCAACTTTTTTGGAATTGGCTTTGGGTTTTTCTGGAGTAATTCTAATCATTTACTTTTTGGTGTAAAAATGACAGATTTGTTTTTGTCATATTTACTGATCCACCGAATTTTTTATTTTATTTTTTCCAGTGAACAATGTGCTGAAGATTTATAAAGAGAAGAAACAGAAACTTACTCCACATAGTAACTGCCGTAAACTGGATCATCGATTTTCTCCCAGCCGTACGGAAGCTCTGAAAAACACACAGCATTCAGCAATCAGCCTGGAGAACCACCGGAGAACCGGAGAACAGGTGAAAAGGAACTGGCACTGAACCTTACATCAAAAAACAAGGAAGGAATTAAAAGAAAGGAAGAAAGAAAGAAAGGAGAGAGAGAGAAGGAACGCAATGTGTGAAAGTTAAACTAATTAGTGTAACCTGAAATAGTGAGTAATTCTAACCTATCGAGTGTCACACGGATCCTGATTTAGCTGCTCAAGTGACATTGTAGGAGGAGTCTCAGACTGAGGGCTGTCAATCAAGCATGTTCATTAGAATATTAGACCACGCCCACTAGGACAGTGCATAGATGGGTCTGCTGAGTGTTTCAGCTGTTTGAGCATCTTATTATATTTGTGTGTGTGTGTGTGTGTGTGTGTGTGTGTGTGTGTGTGTGTGTGTACAGCACACACACACACACACACACACACACACACACACACACACACACACGCTTTGTATTCCCGCGGCCCCGGAAACCATCACCATAGCAACCCCGGACAGAAGCCTCTCGGGCTGAACTGAGGGCTCTTTCACGGTGCCTGATTTCCGCTCTCACACACACACACACACACACACACACACACACACACACACACTCTCTCTCTCTCTGTCTCTCTCTCTCTTACCCATTAGCGTGAAGAGAGAAAAGCAGCACATGTTAACATTTTAAATAAACCCAGAAAATCCAGGATGAAGAAACTCCGAGCCAATTATCAGCAGCTTATCTGAATAATCCTTCATTTCACATGCGTTTGGTAAAATCCTTGACCTTTCGAGATGCAGGAGAGAAGAGGACGCTCAGCCGTGTTTCCTTCAGGATTAGCTGCTTTAGTAAATCGCATCCTTCCTGTCTCACTGAGCAGCGTTTCAACCCAGGAGGAAAACTGACACGCATCACGTTCCGGCTCTTCAGCGCCATCAGACGCTCTGTCAGCATAAACTTTTAGTGTGCGTGACACTTGTTTGTGCTCTGTCTAGTTGCACGTGTTAGCTGCCACATTTATTTAAGAATAAATAATTCTGAAGACAAAAGGTTTCATTTAAAACAAACTTTCTCGGCAGTTATTTGGTGATGAGGCTAGGTATTAGCTCATTAAGTAAATAAACTTCCCATTTAAACCAATTACATCCAATATGCAAAGCAGGAGGATGACGGGTGACGCAGTGTCCGAAAATTTTACCCGCAGAACTTGCTTAAGTGAGCTAGCTACGTGACGTCGCTACTTGTAGATGGTGGTTGTCATGGTAACATGAAACCGGTGATAAAATGTAAGGATGTGAATCGAGACTAAAATCCTGCTCGTATCCACGTGAGCCGGCTAGAAGTTTAGACCTTAACAACGTTCTAACTTTCTTAACGTTTCTAGCAGTAAAGGCTTCGTGTGATGGTAGGAGGGTATGGGGGAGTTTCCAAAATTTGCATAATCATGTATATTCATGAGATGTTCTAGCTAACAGACCCTACATTTACACTAACGATTAGTGTGAATACGAGACGTCATGGACTCCGTCGTCTCGTCCGTGCTGATGGAAACGGTGAGTGTTGGAGTCACTGTGTGCTGTTTCTCATCTCTGCTGTCCGTCAGCAGAATCCCGAACTTCAGCAAAATGATGAAACCAAGTGAAATGCAGGGGAGGGGGGTGAAATGGGGGGCGGGGGTGCTTGGGGTGGGGTGGGGTACAGAGGCTCTCCATCGGGGGGGGGGAGAGAGAGAGAGAGAGAGAGAAAAGTGTTGTGATGCAGAGCTGTCAGGAGACTCAATCCAAAAGCTTCTTGCTAAGCAAAACTCTGAGCTAACAGATGGCAAACACACACACACTCACACACACACACACTCACACACACACACTCACACACACACACACCGGATTCTAACAGTGGATCCTAATATTCTTATTTACATGTGCAAAGTGTAATTTAATTAAGTAATTTAAGAAATTAATGAAGGAAGAAATAAATAGATGAAATAAGGAAGAATTGAAGAAAAAGAAAGAAAGAAAGAAAGAAAGAAAGAAAGGAAGGAAGAAATAATGTAAAGAAGGATGGAGGAAATAGAGGATGGAAGAAAGAAAAGAAGAAGGAGGGAAAGAAAGGAGGAAAGAGATGACATAAAGAAGGAAGGAAGGAAAAATAAATAGATGAAATAAGGAAGAAATGAAGAAAATAAATAAATAAATAAATAAATAAATAAAGAAAGAAAGAAAGAAAGAAAGAAAGAAAGAAGGAAAGAAAGAAAGGAAAGAAAGAAAGGAAAGACGGATGGATGAAATAAAGGAAGGAAGGAAGAAAGAAAGGAAGAAGGAAGGAGGGAAAGAAAGAAAGAAAAAAGAAAGAAAGAAATAGATGAAGAAAGGAAGGAATGAAGAAAGAAAGAATGTAAAGAAGGATGGAGGAAATAGAGGAAGGAAGGAAGAAAAGAAGAAGGAGGGCAAGAAAGAAAGAAAGAAAGAAAGAAAGAAAGAAAGAAAGAAAGAGATGAAGTAAAGAAGGAAGGAAGGAAAAAGAAATAGATTAAATAAGGAAGGAATGAATAAAGAAAGAAAGAAAGAAAGAAAGAAAGAAAGAAAGAAAGAAGGATGGAGGAAATAGGAGAGGGAAGAAAGAAAGAAATAGATTAAGGGAGGAAGAAAGAAAAGAAGAAAGAGGGAGCGACAGAAAGACTCACCGTCTCCATTGCACTCCTCTGGTGGTTTAGCTTTCTTTGCAAGCCGTGGATCTAACCATGATGTCGTCTTAGTGTTGTGACTGCAGAACAGAGTGAGAGAGAGAGAGAGAGAGAGAGAGAGAGAGAGAGAGAGAGAGAGAGAGAGAGAGAAACTCCCCTGTGATCATCTCTAAAAGAGTTCAGGTTTAGAAAACAGCAATCGATACTTTCAATTAGCTTGTGGCCTCTCATTAGGAAGACGAGAGAGAGAGAGAGAGAGAGAGAGAGAGAGAGAGAGAGAGAGAGAGAGAGAGAGAGAGAGAGAGATGGTGTGACAGAAAGATAAAGCTCACTTTCACACGTTAGTGTGTTTATTTATCTGTTTCTGCTGGTTCAGGGTGTGTTAATGTTACAGCTCTCCGTTAATGTCACCAGAGGCCATGAACTTCCATTCCCAGAATTCCTCACAGCATCCTAACATGATCTGATCTCCTGACCTCATCTCCTGACCCGATCTCCTGATCCGATCTCCTGATCCGATCTCCTGACCCGATCTCCTGATCCGATCTCCTGAATGTATATTCAACAATTTAATTCTAATTAAAATCTACAATAACAGATCACATAATGATTGACATCAATGTTGCCCCCGGCAACAGTGCCAGTGTTAGTAAAAGTCTTGAGTCGTCCATCCCTCCATCTCTCTCTCTCTCTCTCTCTCTCTCTCTCTCTCTCTCTCTCTCTCTCTCTCTCTCTCTCTCGATATAAACTAATATCAAAGTGTCTTGCTAACAGGGTAAACAAGACATTGCATAAAATTATACATAAAGATCAATCTTATTATATAAAAGACAGATGAATTACTGATCATCTGCATTTAGTGCGTGATGTCATTGATTATGCCATGAGTGATAATATCAGTATAGGAATTTGGGTTTGGAGATCAAATTTTTCTCAATGATAACGTTGCTTTACAACAGTGTTACGTGTATGATAAAGATGGCGGGTGGTCTTAGTGTTCCTGTTAAGGTGCACAGGGGCATAAGACAGGGCTGCCCACTTTCAGGTCAGCTTTACCCTTTCTCTGTAAATTAAGAGTTAAAGTTAAAGGGCTTGCAGATAAATGCTCCAGTTTCTAATGATTATGTAAAAGTCTCAGCATACGTTGATGATATTACTGTCGTTATAAGGAATGATAAAGATGTTCAGGTTTTAAAAGGTATTTTAGATAGTTATGGGAAGGCCTCATCTGCATCCAAAGTGAATTGGGCTAATAGTGATGCCCTGTGGTGTGGTTTCGATCACAATAGACCGACACTCCCAGGTAGATTACAATGGGGAAGATCTGGGTTGAAGTATTTGGGGGTAATTTTAGGAAGAGACAGAATTGGGAGGGCCTGGTGGAAAACGTATGTGCTCGGTTGTCTTGCTGGGAATGGCTGCTCCCCCAGCTATCATACAGGGGAAGAGTTTTGGTCTGTAACAACCTGGTAGCTTCATCTTAATGGTACGAAATGACTGTCTTAGAACCCCCTGAAGAACTGCTGGAATATATCCAAAAACATCTGATAGACTTTTCTGGTCTGGTCAATAGCGGTGGTGTACTTGCCCAGACAAGAAGGAGGTCAAGGACTAGTGGACATTAAAAGCAGAATAATGACTTTCAGCAAAAAGACTCCTTTATGGAGAGGATGTAACCTGGTCTGGGGTAGCTTGTGCCCTCTTGAAGAGAGTGGGTAGGATGGGGTTCGATCGACATCTTTTTCTGATGGACAGTGTTGATGGGTCTGGAGTGACATCTTTCTATCACTCTATGTTGAAAGCCTGGAGAATTCGAAATATCTCAAGGAACGTCAGGGATGTGCGAGGCCTTTGGCTCGGGGAAGAACCCCTGTTGCATAACCCTGCTGTGGACCTGGAGATATTAAAGTCAGCATCTGTGAGGAATGCTCTAAGGAACGCAGGAGTTACAAAAATTGGACATTTAATAACAGCAGAAGGATGGATGTCCGCTGAGATGCTGTCTTCTAAGCTTGGTGTTAGGTCAGTTCGCCTGACACAGAGACTGCTGAATGACTTTCTCGAATGTTTACGCATGGATTTTAAACTTGCTTTGGAAACACCTGATGAAGATACGGATGTCCCTTTCCCAGAGTTAAGAGTTAAGAATAAGCTTTGCTTACCTTCAGGATTCCCGAACTTGAGTTTTTTAGTGACACGGGAAAAAAGCCACTGTATATAACATGTGTTAAAGTTTCATATATTAATTCTCTGGATGGGCTCAAGGAATCTAAATGGCAGGAGAGTTTCGGATCAGGCGCTTCCCCTAAAGGTTGCTGGAGGAGCTTGTACAAACCTCCCATTGAGAAAAGGTCTGGAGACCTTCAGTGGAGAACTGTGCATGGTATAATAGCTACAAATAGATCCAGAGCACACCTTGATCCACAGGTAGGGGAGGGGTGTCCTTTTTGTCGAATAGCAGACACTGTTTTGCATTTATTTCTTCACTTTGTGAGACTAGAAGCTTTGTTTTCTCACATAGAAGAGTGGTGTAATGTCATGGATTTCCCCTCGGGCTGAGGTCAACAGCCCGAAGCGTGACAGCGCACGCTGACTTTGTTTACTTTCTACACGTGTGTTTTGTTTTGGTTTCACTGGCAGTGGTAGCTCAGTGGTTAAGACATGGATCTACTAATTGGAAGGTCGTGGGTTCAAACCCCAGCACCGCCAAGCTGCCATTGTTGGGCCCTTGAGCAAGGCCCTTAACTACTCAGATGTATAAATAAAATAAAGATCTAAGTCACCCTGGATAAGGGTGTCTGCCAAATGCCATAAATGTAAATGGTTTCTGTCATGTCTCCGCCCCTGTAACTTTATTGGCTATTTCCTAATGTCTCAGCTCTTGTCGTTTCCCTTGTTGATTAGTTTGTGTATTTAAACCCCTTGTGTTTCTTTGTTCAATGCGAAGTATTGCGTTTCTGTGTTTTGCCGCCAGAACCTTACCAAGCCTTTGTTCTTTGTTCCGTGCTTCGTGTTTTTGATCCTGCCCTCGTCTCCTCCTTTCCAGTCTTAGCCCAGTTCATGCCCGTTTGTAGATCGCCTGACCCACGCCTGTTTTGTGACCACGATAATGCCTTTACGATTTGGATTTGTCTCGTTAAATAAAGCTTTTAACTGCGATTGCATCCGTCTCAACCTCTCCGTTGTGACATGTAGGACTTTAGGAGAAGTGTTTTCACCCATGCTCTTTATTTATGGGCCGAAGTATAACAAAGACAGAAAAGAGATCCATGTGTTACTTAACTGTTTTATTTGGGCAGGCAAAAATGGCTTTCATGTAAAGACAAACTTAATGGTGTGGGGTCAACTGATGCAGTGTCAATTTCAAACCGGTCTAATAAAGTCAAGGTTAAAGGTGGAATATGCTTATTACCACCTGGTCAAAGATTTGGAGACTTTTAACTACACTTGGGGAGTAAATCAGTGCTTGTGTGGAACTGATATTGATGGCTCTCTGCAAATCCTTGTCTAATTGTGATCGTTAAAGAAATAATAACAAATATTGAGTCCTAAAAGTCAAGTCTGCCTCTGTGTGTGTGTGTGTGTGTGTGTGTGTGTGTGTGTGTGTGTGTGTGTGTGTGTGTGTGTGTGTGTAGCACTCTGCACACACTCACTCGATGAAGTACACCTCTCCTTTCTCCGTGTAGGCCATCTCCCAGTTATCAGGCAGAGGTCCGAGCTCGTCACAGTGCTCGTCCTTAAGGCGGGGCTTATCCTCCTCTGTCTCCGCCCTCACCGTGTCCGTCTCCTCCGTCTCCTCTCTTATTGTCCCGTCTGTATGGGGCGTGTCCCTGGAGCCGTCTGTACTCTTCTCCTCCTGCTCACTGCAGTCTGACACACACATATGCCCACACACACACACACACACACACACACACACACACACACACACACACACACACACACACACACATTCAGTGTTCTCAACATTCTCTATAATGTAATAAACACATTTAAGCGGTCTGATCTGCTCATGCTGTTTATAAACCACTTTCCATTGTTTATAAAGTCCAGAATGTAATATTGTAGTTTATTAAAATATAGTGCATTAGTTATAGCGCAGTTATAACACACAGTGTTGGTGTTACTACGGAACTAACGGACCACAAAAGAGCAGGTTCTTGTTTGACGAAGACTGGAAACAAGACCCCGGGGGTTTGGAGATGGGCGTGGTGAGTCACCATGACAACAAGTCAATTTATTTATATAAGTATTAAAATAAGATGTGGGTCTGAGTTAACAGGCTGTAAACTGTAATATCAGCCGTAAATTACCAAGCCCAGTCATGGGATTTACATTTAGCCACGCCCACAAAACTCCATAAAAGGCAAAGGGAGTTGAAAATGACAAAATGACGACTAAGCGGCATTAAACACCATTAGAGTGGAAAAGAGGGAATGGTGTATTTACAATATTAATCATATTAAACTGATTTATTATGAGAGCGAGAGAGAGAGAGAGAGAGAGAGAGAGAGAGAGAGAGAGAGAGAGAGAGAGAGAGAGAGAGAGAGGTTTTTATTAGTATTGATGTATGTGATTTATATTAAGTGCCGGCTTTACAAATGTCCTCTTGTTTGTCAGGCCAATAAAGCAGTGAGACTGAAATTGAAAATGGAGACAGAGACAGAGAGAGATGCAGATTAGACACAGACAGAGAGAGAGAGAGAGAGAGAGAGAGAGAGAGAGAGAGAGAGAGATGAAGGAGGAGGAGATTAGAGGAGAGTGATCTGAAGCAGGGTGCAGCTGAGGACAAACACTGACAGAAAAGGACACGAGACACGGGACAGAGAGAGAGCAGAGATAAAAAGCTGGACTACATTACTGAGTGTGTGTGTGTGTGTGTGTGTGTGTGTGTGTGTGAGAGAGAGGAGAGTGAGAGAGAGTGATGTGTCCTAGTTTATGTGGTGATGATTGTTTCAGAAGAAGGAAACAAAAGGTGAGGCAGAGAATAAGAGTATAGTACAGTGGGAGAAATACAATAACAAAAGATAAAAGAAAAGAAAAGGCCAGTATTTATAATAAATTATTCTAACAGAGGGTCTCAGAGTGGTGAGACAGAAAATGTTCCTATTGTCAAGAGATCGTGAGTTCGGTTCCCGACGATGCCGCAGCCATCCGTGGCCGGGAGACAAGAGAGTGTGATTGGCCGTGATCTTTGGGGGGGAGGGGCATAGTCTCTCTCCCCTGTCAATCACAGCAACACTAGCCAATCATGGGTGTCTGTGAGCTCAGACAAAAAAAGTCTCTCTGTCCGTCTCTCTCTCTGTCTCTCTCTCTGTCTATCGGTCTCCCTCTCTCGGTCTGTGTGTCTGTCTCTCCGTCTGTCTCTCTCTGTGTGTGTCTGTCTCTCCGTCTGTCTCTCTCTGTGTGTGTCTCTATCTCTCCGTCTGTCTCTCTCTGTGTGTGTCTCTATCTCTCCATCTGTCTCTCTCTGTGTGTGTCTCTGTCTCTCCGTCTGTCTCTCTCTGTGTGTGTCTCTGTCTCTTTGTCTGTCTCTCCCTCTGTCTCTCGGTCTCCCTCTCTCGGTCTGTCTCTCTCTGTGTGTGTCTCTGTCTCTCCGTCTGTCTCTCTCTGTGTGTGTCTCTATCTCTCCGTCTGTCTCTCTCTGTGTGTGTCTGTCTCTTTGTCTGTCTCTTGGTCTCCCTCTCTCTGTCTGTCTCTCCCTCTGTCTCTGGGTCTCCCTCTCTCTGTCTGTCTCTCCCTCTGTCTCTGGGTCTCCCTCTCTCTGTCTGTCTCTCTCTCTGTCTGTCTCTCCCTCTGTCTGTCTCTCCCTCTGTCTCTGGGTCTCCCTCTCTCTGTCTGTCTCTCTCTCTGTCTGTCTCTCCCTCTGTCTCTCGGTCTCCCTCTCTCTGTCTGTCTGTCCCTCTGCCTCTGGGTCTCCCTCTGTCTCTCTCTCCCTCTGTCTCTCTATCTGTCTCTCTCTGTGTGTGTCTCTGTCTCTCCCTCTGTCTCTCTCTGTGTGTCTCTCTGTCTCTCCTTCTGTCTC
The DNA here is from genome assembly GCA_023630585.1 of Cranoglanis bouderius. Taxonomy (NCBI): domain Eukaryota; kingdom Metazoa; phylum Chordata; class Actinopteri; order Siluriformes; family Cranoglanididae; genus Cranoglanis; species Cranoglanis bouderius. Next base: position 31,674,940 of record CM042538.1, read on the forward strand.
TCGGTCTCCCTCTCTCTGTCTGTCTCGCCCTCTGTCTCTCTGTATCCCTCTCTCTGTCTGTCTCTCTCTGTCTGTCTCTCTGGAAGATGAACAGGTGGAGGAATCCGGAGTGTGTGATGTGGTAATGCTGAGGCGGTTGCTAGGATACCGCTGTGACAACGCTCGTTATCAAGTGAGGATTTGGAATAGAAACAGTCGCTAGGTGATGATGAAGGTCACAACCTTTCTGTTGAGCTGACAGACTCAAAACACACACATACACACACACATACACACACACACACACACACACACACACACACACACACACACACACACTGTTGTAGTGATGAATAACAAACTCATCCTCCTTTTTCAGTGTAAGCCATCTTTCAATCAAACTCTCTCTCTCTGTATCTGTCTGTCTGTTTTTCTGTCTGTCTGTCTCTGCTTGCCTCTGTCTGTCTAAATTTCTCTATGTCTGTCTGTCTCTCTTTTTGTCTGTCTCTGTACGTGTCCATCTCACTTTCTGTCTATCTGTCTGTCTGTATTTCTCTATGTCTGTCTGTCTGTCTGTCATTCTGCCTGTCTAATTGTCCGACTGTCTGTATATATGTCTGTATTTCTGTTTGTCTGTCTATCTACCTGTTTCTCTTCATGTCTGTCTCTCTAGCTGTCTCTGTCTGTGTATCTGTCTCTCTAAATGTCTATCTGTCTCTATCTTTCTCTCTGTCTCTTCCTGTGTGTGTGTGTGTGTGTGTGTGTGTGTGTGTGTGTGTGTGTGTGTGTGTGTGCACCTCACCTGGTGTGGCTGTGACTCCGTTGCCGTTGACGACGGCAGTCTCCTCCTCCTCCTCCTCAGGTGGTTCGATCCCGGCTTTCTCCATGTTACTGACGGACTTGTTGCGTCTGCGTTTGCTGGCTGCGTTTGGGACGGAGCCGGGAATCAGCAGCGCACTGCTCGCCTCCGCCGCGGGTTTGGGTGTGCCGTAGTAGTTATCTGTCAACCAATCACAGGCCGTGAAAACCAGCGACATACACCAATCACAAAACAGGAAACCACACAAAGCAAACACAGCCAATCACGTAACAGGAAAAAAAAACAATCTGCAGTCTGAACTGTTGTTTATTTTTCAACTTCTACTTGTACTATACCCTTTCTAAGTAAAATAGGCGGGGCTAATCTAGGATATTGTTCATTTAAGCTCCACCCTCACCCATCACAATGCCTATGTTAAGCTCACATAGCAAGCTAAAGCAAACCAGTGAGATCAATTTAACTTAGCAAGTAGAGGATCATTAGCATGTTAGACCACGCCCATTAGGAAGTTACTGATGTTTAATAAACTAAGTAAGGAATAAAACATGCTCTGTGTGTGTGTGTGTGTGTGTGTGTGTGTGTGTGTGTGTGTGTTGTTATAGTAAAATAATCAGTGACAGGGTGGAGTGCTGAAGCAGAGTTCCTGTTTCCACCCTGAAGTTGATTACAGTCCCTTCCGAAACTATTGGAACAGCAAGGCCAATTTATTTGTTTGTGTTGTACACCAAAGACATTTGGGTTTAAGATCTAAAGATGGAGATGAGACGAGAGTTTTGGGTTTCAGCTTTTATTTCCTGGTATTTAAATCTAGACGTGTTAAACAACATAAAACATAGAACCTTTTGTATCAGACCACCGCATTTTAAGGCTAGCAAAAGTATAGGAACAGATATTTACTTTAATTTACTTCAAGACTTAACACTTATTTAATATTTGGTTGCATATCCCTTGTTTGCAATAACTGCATCAATCCGGTGACTCACTGACATCACCACACTGTTGGTTTCTTCTTTTGTGATGCTTTTCCAGGCTTTTTACTGCAGGCTCTTTCAGCTGTTGTGTGTTTCGGGGGGGGGGGGGGATGTTCTCCCTTCAGTCTCCTGAAATGTGAAATGCTGCTCAATTGGGTTAAGGTCTGGTGATTGACTTGGCCAGTCTAAAACCTTCCACTTCCCCCCCCCTGATGAAGTCCTTTGTTGAGTTGGCATGATGCATGTTGAGTTGCTGTGTGTGGCCTTTGTTGCCTTGTTTTGGATCGTTGTCTTGCTGTATGATGAAGTTCCTCCTGGTTAATTTGGATGCATTTCTCTGTAAAATGTCAGACAAATTGTCCCTGTAAACTTCTGAACCCATTCTGCCGCTACCATCATGAGTTCCATCATCAATAAAGATCAGTGAGCCTGTTCCAGAAGCAGCCATGCAAGTTTCACAGATGAGCTTGTGTGTTTTGGATCATGAGATCATTTCCTTCTCCACAAGGTTAATCTTGGTTTCAGAACTTTTGTGGCTCATCTCTGTATTTCTTTGCCAATTCCAATCTGGCTCTCTGATTCTTACCGCTGATGAGTGTTTTGCATCTTGTGGTATGGCCTCTATATTCCTGCTCTCGAAGGCTTCTTCGAATGGTGGATTGTGATACCTTCACCCCTGCCCCGGGGAGGTTTTGTTGATGTCACTGACTGTTTTTTTTTTTGGTTTTTCTTCACAGCTCTCACAGTGTTTCTGTCATCAGCTGTTGTTGTTTTCCTTGGCCGACCTGTTCTGGTTGACTCTGGTTGTTAGTACACCAGAGGTTTCTTTCTTTTTCAGGACATTCCAAATTGTTGTATTGCCTATGTCCAATGTTTGTGCAATGCCCCTGATTCATTTCCCCTCTTTTCTCAGCTTCAAAACGGCTTGCATTTCTCCCATAGACAGCTCTCTGATCTTCATGTTGGCTTATCCTTTTTAACAACAAATACAGTCTTCACAGTTGAAACTGAAGGCTAAAACCGAGAGTAGATGTTCATAGTAGATTTTATTTATTGTTTAAACAATCAGTCAAACAGGACACACCTGGGTGACAAGAAACACCTGTTAGTCGTGTGTTCCAGTATTTTTGCTTCCCTAAATTGGGTGGTCTGATACGTAATGTGCTGTGTTCTATGTTGTTTAACACCTTCTAAACTCTCTTCTCGTATTTATCTTTTGATCTCAAACCCAAATGTCTTCAGTCTACAGAAAAAAACAAATGAATTGGTCTTGCTGTTCCAATAGTTTCGGAGGGGACTGTATTATCCTATAGCAGCACGTCCCCAAGTGTTTTATTCATCTTATACCACAGCAATTTACCAATTTTTATTCATTAAACAACGTCACGTCATACTGTTTATCCGCTTATAGTTTCTTTTAATGTTAACACCTGTTGTCACTTACGTTATAGCAGCTATAAACAGTGGTTCCCTCACCAGCCTCCCTTTATTCTCTCTCTTCAAGTTAATTAGAGAAAATAACGCAGCTTGTCATGTTACCAAGAAACCGAAAAGAAGCGTTAACTCCTCTGTCCTGAAGGTGTCTGAAAACTTAAAGTTACAGCTTTACCTCTGACTGTTACAAAGCACCGACACTGGAGACTCCTTCCATAAATGTAAAGTAAACATCTCCATCTCCTGTGAATGAGCTGTTACCATACGAGTGCACTAATATAAACCTGAGATTTGCAGCTGCACTACTTCACAGAAAATGAATCAACACCTTCTGACCAATCAGAATCCAGAATTCAGCAGCGCTGTGGCGTGAAGTTTCATATCGCACAAACTCGTTTAATATTTAACGCTCTGGGATTATGGAGCCGCTGAGACATAAAATCCATAAAGTCCCAGCCACAATAATCCGCTCGGTGGATCTGATATAATGTCCTCTAAAATTACACCAAATCACACAAACGGAGTTGTTTAGCGTGTTCTCCAGACGCTCCGCGGCACGGAGAAACGACAACGCGTCACTGCCAGAAACATGATTACTCTCTAATTCCCAACACATACTGATCAATAACTTCATTTACACTGTCTGAGAATTTCTCTCTCTCAGCATTATAGCTCAAAAACACACACACACACACACACACACACACACACACACACACACACACACACACACACACACACACACACACACACACACACACACACACTATATCATACTAGAGTTATATATTACTCTGTATTGCGTCATTGCAGAGACTCAGAAAGTTATTAAACCTCACTGATTAAGGAAAGAAGGAAACTCCTCCCACCACAGCGCTGCTGAATTCTGGATTCTGATTGGTCAGAAGGTGTTGATCCATAAACTCACATTTTCGTCTTAAATAATTGAATTAATTAAACTAATTTATTAATATAAAAATCTGATATAACGTATATGCAAGTTAGTTTCTTTAATTGCTTCTGAGATGTATAGATTTATTATTATTTTTTTAATTAAATACACATTTTACATTTACTATATACAGCAAAAATGTTATATTTTATATTGTATCTTTTTCTTTTTTTTTTTTTTTAAATTAAGAACAGTTCTGTACTCAAATCTCCTGGTTATGAATTTCCTGGTTACACAACTGCACTATTTGGTCATGTAGTATTAGCACATTTATAGAAGGGATTTATTTATTTATAATCGCACTATCCGGTGTCACCCAGATGAGGATGGGTTTCCTTTGAGTCTGGTTCCTCTCAAGGTTTCTTCCTCATATCGTCTCAGGGAGTTTTTCCTCACCACCATCACCTCTGGCTGCTCATTGAGGATAAATTCATACATTTAACATCTATATCCTGTACTTATATATTTCAGTAAAGCTGTTTCAGGACAACGCCCATTGTTAAAAGCGCCATACAAATAAAACTGAACTGAATTTGTACTTTTTTATTTTATTTAGCACTTAGAAATTAAGAAGTTCCAGTCAACTGGAAATGTTATGACTCGACCTGGAATTGGACGTGTGTCTATATCGTCTCAACGCACTGTGAAGAGGAATGGTTCGAGTGGCCAAAAAATCTCCAAGGGTCACAGCTGGAGAATTGCAGAAGTTAGTTGCGTCTCGGGGTCAGAAGGTCTCCAAAACTACAATCCGAAGTCACCTACATCACCACAAGTTGTTTGGAAGGGTTTCAAGAAAAAAGCCTCTACTCTCATCCAAAAACAAACTCGAGCGTCTTCAGTTTGCCAGACACTACTGGAACTTCAAATGGGATCGGATTCTATGGTCAGATGAAACCAAAATAGAGCTTTTTGGCAATAAACACCAGAGGTGGTTTTGGAGCACACAGAGAGGTAGCCATATGGAAAAGTACCTCATGCCCTCGGTTAAATATGGTTGAGGCTCTTTAATGTTTTGGGGCTGTTTTTCTGCCAGAGGACCTGGACATTTTGTTAGGATACATGGCATCATGGACTCTATCAAATATCAACAGATATTAAATGAAAACCTGACTGCCTCTGCCAGAAAGCTTAAAATGGGCCGTGGTCGGATCTTCCAGCAGGACAATGATCCAAAACATACATCAAAATCAACCACAAAAATGGTTTACTGACCACAAAATCAAGGTCCTGCCCTGGCCATCCCAGTCCCCTGACTTGAAACCCATAGAAAACCTGTGGGGTGAACTGAAGAGGAGAGTCCACCAGCGTGGACCTCGAAATGTGAAGGATCTGGAGAGATTCTGTATGGAGGAATGGTCTCAGATCCCTTGCCATGTATTCTCCAACCTCATCAGGCATTATAGGAGAAGACTCAGAGCTGTTATCTTGGCAAAGGGAGGTAGTGCAAAGTATTGACTAAAAGGGGGCCAATAATTGCTGTACATCTATATTTAACAAAGATATTTTTGGATAAACCTGTGTTGTGTTTGAGATCCACGAGAGCAGAGGATTTTTGTGATTTGTTTAAACGGTTTAACAATAAAGACAATTTTTCACAGCCTTCTTTGCTCATATTTACCGAGGGGGCCGATATTAGTGAAGGGCACTGTATCAATATTCACAGAGTTGGAATCTTATTAAATATTTGATGAATAGTGTGTGTGGGTAAAGAATGATGATGAAGATGACGAAGAGACTTAATGCCGCAAAACAAAAAGAAAAAACACATTAAATGAGATAAAAGCTTTTTATAGTGTTTGGTTTGTAGTGCACTCAGACCTCAGACTGGAATGAAGCTTTTTATCAAAGAAAAACTTTAAGTACCTTATTGTGTGTGTGTGTGTGTGTGTGTGTGTGTGTGTGTGTGTGTGTGTGTGTGTGTGTGTGTGTAGAACACACCTTCATATGTTCCGCTCTCCAGCAGAGCTCCACTTCTCTCTAATTCCAGGAAACGCTCAACACTCACAAAGTTGTAGTCCACTCCGGGCACTTCTCCCTCTTTAGGCGGCCGGGTCGTGCCTACGGACAAAACACACCGAGTCTAAATCTGTGTCTCTGTTTTATTATTGTCCAAAAATGTTTGCTTCAAACATTTGTTTGCTTCATGTTTACTTCCAGTTTTTCTTTATTTTCTCAAGGCCTTATTTCCAAAACCACACGTTAAACATCATGTTATTTTTTTTAGAGTTTGATAGTTGTAGGGCAGAAAATGCAGTGTGCTCATAAACTCCCACAATGCACTGCAGCAGATCAGTATGTGTTCTTATACAGGACAGGTGCTGTCTCAACTCCGCCCCTGGCCACGCCTATACATCAGTGTGTACACCTGTACACCTGTCTCACATCATCTCTAGTTAGTCTTGTCTATTTCTGTTAACATACTCAGAGAGAGAGAGAGACAGAAAAAGACCAAGAGAGAGACAGAAAGAGAAAGAGAGACAGAAAGAGAAAGAGAGACAGAGACGGAGAGAGATAGAGAAAGAGAGAGAGACAGAAAAAGACCAAGAGAGAGACAGAAAGAGAAAGAGAGACAGAAAGAGAAAGAGAGACAGAGACGGAGAGAGATAGAGAAAGAGAGAGAGACAGAAAAAGACCAAGAGAGAAAGACAGAAAAAAGAGACAGAGACTAAATGAGAGTGAGACAGAAAGAGAGAGACAGAGACTAAATGAGAGAGAGAGAGACAGACAGAGAAAGAAAGGGAGAAAAACCAGAGACGGAAAGGGAGGCAGTGAGAGAGAGAGAGAGAGAGAGAGAGAGAGAGAGAAAGACTGAAAGAGTCAGTAAGACCGACAGACAGATAGACAGCAAGAGAGAGAGAGAGAGACAGAGACAGGGAGTAAACAAGCTTGAGACAGAGAAAGAGAAAAAAAAGAAAGACAGAGAAAGAGTGAGACAGAAAGAGAGGTAGAAAGACATATAGACAGAGAGTCAGAGACAGACAGAATGAGAGAGAGACAGATAGGGGGACAGAGGGGGACAGACAGAGAAAGAAAGGGAGAAAAACTAATGAGAGAGAGAGACTGCACAAAAGAAAGACAGATAGAGAGACTGTGAGACAGACAGATAGACAGAAAAAGAGAGAGAGACAAGGCAGCGGGAGAAAGACAGAGAGGGACAGAGTGAGAGAGGAAGAGAGAGAGAGAGAGAGAGAGAGAGAGAGACAGAGAGAGAGACAGGTCACATTATCTGACCTTAAAACGAAAGGAATTATAGAGTTCAATGCAGCATTGCTGTTCATATTCACAGTTAATAATGGTGTGTGTGTGTGTGTGTGTGTGTGTGTGTGTGTGTGTGTGTGTGTGTAATTAGTTTTCTTAATACTTTCATTTTTAATCAAGCTGTTCACTGAGAAAGAAAGAAAGGAAATAAGAAAGAAAGAAAAAAGGAAGGAAGGAAGAAAGGCCTGCTTTGTTGCTCGTCAGTGTGAGCGCAGGTTCAGTCTGAGCTGAATGTTTCCTGATCCGACACCTTCTGCTGTAGGAGCCTCAGTTAAACACTGCGTGGCTCTGTGAGTGTTTATAGACCTGCAGGTTGAATAACTGAGTCCCTGTGGGACGATTAGCGCTGAGCATTTCCTTATCTAATTTGTGTTCAGTTCCTCTGCAGGCAGGAAACAGCTTCCATCTACAACAACATCCTGTTTACTAATCTGCACAGGAGCATCACAAAGAGAAGAAAAGAGAGACACAATGCTCTGCATACACACACACACACACACACACACACACACACACACACACACACACACACACACACACACACACACACACACACACACACACACACACAGCTGTTGATCCTGCTGAGACATGGACATGAGAGAGAGAGAGAGAGAGAGACTCAGGTTCCTGTCTGTGTGGAGTTTCATATGTTCTCCATATCCATCTGGAGTTTCCTCCAGGTTCTCCAGTTTCCTCTCAGACCATCCTGAGACCAAATGGATGTATTCCCGCTTCACACCCAGTGTTCCCAAGAACACCGAATCCACCACAACCTTACCGGGATAAAGTGCTTCCTGAATGAATGAATGAATGAAGAGCATAAAAAGAAAAAAAAATGTGAGTGACAAAAAGAAAGGGGAACAGAAAAGGAGTAAAGAGAAAGAAATGATAAGGGAAAGAAGAACGGGAACAGTAGAGAAAGAGAAATAAAGGGAGAGAGGAAGAAGGAGCAGATGGAAATGAGAGGAGCGGTTGACGATGAAGAAGTGGAAGGGAAGAAGAGGAGACGGAGAGGTGAAAGCAAAAGCAGCAAGAGGAAGGGAAGAGGACGAGGAAGATGAACTGAAAGAGAAAAGAGAAAATGGAGAGAAAGAAGAGGCAAAAGGAAGGTAATGGGATGAGGAAGTGAAGGAGGAAGATGAAAATAAGTAAGTAAGGAAAGTAAGGGGAAGAGGAAGGGGAAATAAAAGGAAGAAAAAGAGCAGGATGAGGAAGGAGAAGGGGAGAGGGAAGAGGAAGAAGAAGACCGCAGAGGAACGAGATGGAAATGGAAAGAGGAAAATGGGTGAAAGACAAATAAAGGGGAAGAAGAAGGAAAAAAAGAGGGGGAGTTGAAGAGGAAGGGTAGAGAAAGAATAAGTAATGAAAAGAAAGAAATGAAAGAAGAAAAGAATAAAGAATGGGAAGAAAGGAAATGGGAAGAAGAGTGCTGAGGAAAGGTAGAGAAAGGAGATGGAAAGAAAAGAAATGCAAGAAAGTGTGAATGGGAAGGAAATGAGAATGAGAAGGGTAAGAGGAAGGTGAAGTGAAAAGGGAAGTGGAAAAAGAAGGGAAAGTGTAAGAGGAAAAGTAAGGGAAGAAGAAATGAAAAAGTAAGAAGGAGGGGAAGATAAGAGAAAGGAAAAATGAAAAGGAGAAGTGGAAATGGATGGGGAAGAAATGTGGAAGGTAGAGAAGCAGAAGAATGTCAGGAGAAAAGGAAGAAAGTTTAAGAGAAAGAAGAAGTGGAATGGTAGGAGAAGGATACAGAAGAGGTCGAGGAAAAGGAAGAGGAAGAAAAATATGAAAGAGGAAGAGGAAAAAAGAAGAGAAACAGTAAGAGGAAAAACAAGAAAGAGGAAGAAGGAGGGAAATAGTAAGAGAAGAACAATAAATAGGAAGAGGAGGAAAGAGAGGAGGAAAAGAAGAGGAATGGTAAGAGAAGAATAAGAAAGAGGAAGAGGAGGAAAAGGAAGAGAAAAAGACAGGAATGGTAAGATAAGAATAAGAAAGAGGAAGAGGAGGAAAAGGAAGAGGAAAAGACAGGAATGGTAAGAGAAGAATAAGAAAGAGGTAGAGGAAGAAGAACAAAACAGAGGAAGAGAAAGAAGATTAAGAACAACGAAGAAGAAGAAGAAAAGAAACAGTAAGAGAAGAAGAAGAAAGAGGAAGAGAAGAATAAGAAAGAGGAAGGGAAATGGAGGAGGAAGGTGGCATTAAAAAAGTAATAAGGGGAAGATGAAGAGAAAGGAAAAAGGAAGGAGATCAGTAAGAAGAAAGGATAAGTGGAAAGTGGTGATGTATATAAACACTTCCTCTGTGTCTCGGTGTGTGGGCGTGATGGACGCTGTCATATACATCTCTCAGTATCACACTGATATCACACACGTGACTCGGACAGATGAGTATGGAGACGTGTTAAACACAGCGTGAGTCACGTCACACACTCGGGCCGGCCGGAGGAGGAGGAGTGATGTGATGATAGAGTGACAGATGAAAGAAGAGAGAGACGTGTGGTGTGTTCCTTAGTGTGTCTAATCAGCACTGTGTCTCCACAGGAACTCAGCTGCTCTAATCAACACTGTGTGTGTGTGTGTGTGTGTGTGTGTGTGTGTGTGTGTGTGTGTGTGTGTGTGTGTGTGTTGAGGGGTTTCTAACACCACATTTACATCAATCGGTCCTAAACCTTTCGTGATGCGTCGTTCTCCGTTATTCTCCAGCTGTCAGTCAACGCTTTCTTTTGTTCTGCACAAAGTATTGGCGCCCCTCTGAGGAGATATTATTTGGGTGGTCGTCCAATAAAACAGCTCCGTCTGGCTCTGAATCACTCTCACTGCATCCAGGAATGGAAAAGACTGCTACAGTATACTTAAGCACTATTTCGGAAATTGTAAGATCTTTTTCAAACTTTTACTTGTTAAATTTTCATTTTAGCTTTCAGAGTATTCGGTAAAAATCTCAACAGCTGTGCTAAAACTGCTAAGCTAATCGACTGTGTTCTCTCTTCAATCAAGATTGATGTTTCAGGCTTTTTACACCTGTTTCTTAGAGCTGAGGACACCAGAACGACAGTACATATACAACTGCAATCAAAAATATTCAACCCCCATTGCAAATCAGGTTTATTGTCAAAATTTACAGACTTTCAGCTGTTTGTAATAAACAAATCAAACAAAAGCAATTGAAATAGTTCAACACAATGAATGCTTCAAGTGGTTTCCCCAAATTCAACTGAAAATGCAACTTATAATGACTTCTCCAGTCTCAAAATTATTCAACCCCCTGAATAGAATCCCTCACAACAGCACAAATATGCAAAACAGGTGTTGTCTCAAGCACACTTGATGCAACTAATCAAGGGCTTCGTTAGTTGCACCAGATGTGCTTGAGCTGGAACACATGAAATACCTGAACTGGCTAGGGGCAGAAAATACATGAAATACCTGGACGGGGCAGAAAAAGGAAGCTATCAACAGCTACAACCAGATTTCTGAGAAAGCAGGTTGTGAAAAACCCTCGAGTGACTGCAAAAGACCTGCAGCAAGACTAAGACTAAGACTTGGTGGCAACAGGCACTGAGGTTTCAGTGAGCACAGTATGGCGCGTACTAAACGCAGAAGGTTTCCATGTCAGAACTCTGAAACGTACACCACTACTGACCCAAAAGCACAAGAAAAATCATCTCAAAATCATATAAATAAGCCACAGAAGTTTTGGGATTCTGTTCTGTGGAGCGAAGAAACAAAACTGGAACTTTTCGGCACGATGGATCAGCGGCATGTCTGGAGAAAGAAGAATGAAGAAAGAACACTCTGTCCACAGTCAAGCATGGTGGTGGCTCGCTGATGCTCTGGGGCTGCTTTGCATCCTCTGGCACCGGAAACCTGCAGCATGTGGAAGGCAAGATGGATTCATTGAAGTATCAGGAAATCCTCATGCCATCTGTGAGGAAGCTGAAGCTTGGGCGTCACTAGACCTTCCAACAGTACAATGATCCCAAGCATAACTCAAATTCCACCAAGGCTTGGTTGCAGAAGAAGACCTGGAAGATTCTACAGGGCCATCACAGTCACCTGACTTTTTGATTTAAAGAAGGTGGTTGCAGCACACAAACCCAAGAATATTACTGAACTGGAGGCCATTGCTCATGAGGAACGGGCTAAGATTCCTCAGGAACACTGCCAGAAGCTGGTGTCTGGCTCTGCATCTCATTTGCAGCAGGTCATAACAGCAAAAGGGTCTCTACTAAGTACTAAAGATGCTTGTCATGAAGGGGTTTAAAAAAATTAATAATTTTCAATCAGTTAATACTGGATTATTTGAGTTTGTGATTTTCATGCAAGCTCCATACTTCTACTTCTGAATATGATTTTGACACAATACACATAATCTTTACTTAAATACATTTTCTCTGTACATTTTTCCACCCTGGCTGTCACTCTGTCATTAATAAACACTTCCTCCTTCTCCTCCTGTTTATGAAAAAAAAGACACAACATGTCTCCTGCAGTGCTCTGTCGCATCAGGGGAAATAAAAAGCTTACTGTTCAGCACCGGATAAAAGTGTGGGGGACGAAAAGCACTTGTGTGTGAAATTAATAACTGAATTCACTCTGAGGCTGAGAAGCTGAGAAGTGAGAAGTGAAAGGTGAGAGATTGAGGGGTGAGAGGTTGAGAGATGAGAGCTGAGAAGGTGAGAGCTGAGAAGGTGAGAGGTGAGAAGTGAGAGGTGAGAGGTGAGAAGTGAGAGGCTGAGAGGTGAGAGGCTGAGAGGTGAGAGGCTGCGAGGTGAGAGCTGAGAAGGTGAGAGGTGAGAGGTGAGAAGGTGAGAGATGAGAAGGTGAGAGGTGAGAAGGTGAGAGATGAAAGGCTGAGAGGTGAGAAGGTGAGAGGTGAGAGGTGAGAGGTGAGAAGGTAAGAGATGAAAGGCTGAGAGGTGAGAAGGTAAGAGGTGAAAGGTGAGAGGTGAGAGGCTGAGAGATGAGAAGGTAAGAGGTGAGAAGGTAAGAGGTGAAAGGTGAGAGGCTGAGAGATGAGAAGGTGAGAGGTGAGAGGGTGAGAGATGAAAGGCTGAGAGATGAGAAGGTGAGAGGTGAGAGGCTGAGAGGTGAGAAGGTGAGAGGTGAGAAGGTGAGAGGTGAGAGGCGGAGAGGTGAGAGGCTGAGAGGTGAGAAGGTGGGAGATGAAAGGCTGAGAGGTGAGAAGGTGTGAGGCGAGAGGTGAGAGGGTGAGAGGTGAGAGGTGAAAGGTGAGAAGGTGAGAGGTGAGAGGCTGAGAGGTGAGAAGGTAAGAGGTGAGAAGGTAAGAGGCTGTGAGGTGAGAAGGTGAGAGGTGAGAGGCTGTGAGGTGAGAAGGTGAGAGGTGAGAGGCTGTGAGGTGAGAAGGTGAGAGGTGAGAGGCTGTGAGGTGAGAAGGTGAGAGGTGAGAGGCTGTGAGGTGAGAAGGTGAGAGGTGAGAGGCTGTGAGGTGAGAAGGTGAGAGGGTGAGAGGTGAGAGGTGAGAAGGTGAGAGGTGAGAGGTGAGAGGTGAAAGGTGAGAAGGTGAGAGGTGAGAGGCTGTGAGGTGAGAAGGTGAGAGGCTGAGAAGGTGAGAGGTGAGAGATGAGAGGGTAAGAGGTGAGAGATGAGAAGGTGAGAGGTGAGAGGTGAGAGATGAGAAGGTTTACTCGCTTATACTTACTAGTTTATCTTACTAGCTCATGCAAACTTTACCCAATATTAGCCCCGCCCACTTTAAACTGAAAGGGTAGTAATATGGTGGTCCTGTAGTCATTATAGCGTTGCTAATTATTCAGACTTCACAAAGCAATTACAGTTTTAGTGTCCCGAGGCTAACTAACGTTCCTTTAGAGAGAACAACCTCTAATCTGTGTTATTGTCAGAATATAGCAGCTTTACCCACTCTGACCCACTTCCTCTGCACTTATGAGCCTTTATTTCCTGACAGGAAGTAGAAATAAAAGCTTCTATTGAACTAAAACAATGTGTAATTACATACAGAGCCAATCAAAGTTTACTCAGAGGTCGGGTTTAGCCTGCAGGGTGCCGTGCTGCGCTACAGCACCATTAAAGTGTTTGAGTAACTGTGACGATGTCCTTATTATCAATGTTACCTGCTGCGTGTGTGTGTGTGTGTGTGTGTGTGTGTGTGTGTGTGTGTGTGTGTGTGTGTGTGTCTTTAACTGTGTCTTTATATTGCACTTGTGGTTGTCGTCAGTCACTACAGCTAAAAGAACTTGCTAACAAATAAATGAAAGAGTAAACCATATCATAATTAGCTAAAAAAAAAAATAAAAAAAATAAATGTAGCGAACACAACAAGTGAGGCAACATGTTGACGAGATTTAACTCAATTTTATGCAAATTAGTTATGACACCATAAGGTAACAAACTCAAATGATTGGCTCTAGTAAAAACAATTCTAAATATATAGTATGACGTGAGCCACGCCCACAATTTAGTTTAGTATAGAAGAAATAATATTTTGCGTATAAATTACAGTAGAACGTTTACGGTTCTCCACTTCTTCTTTTCCTTTCGGCTGTTCCCTTCAGGGGTCGCCACAGCGAATCATCTGCCTCCATCTAGCCCTATCCCCTGCATCCTCTTCTCTCAGACCGACTACCTTCATGTCCTCCTTCACTACATCCATAAACCTCCTCTTTGGTCTTCCTCTCGGCCTCCTGCCTGGCAGCTCTAACCTCAGCATCCTTTTACCGATATATTCACTCTCCCTCCTCTGAACATGTCCAAACCATCTCAACCTGGTCTCTCTAACTTTGTCTCCAAAACATCTCACATGTGCTGTCCCCCTGATGTACTCATTCCTGATCCTATCCATCCTCGTCACTCCCAAAGAGAACCTCAACATCTTCAGCTCTGCTACCTCTAACTCTTCCTCCTGTCTTTTCCTCAGTTTTACGGGTCTCCACTAACGCTTATTTTTTAACATTGATGGAGTTACTATTACCAGCCTGAAGTCGATTATTTTTCGGTAACAGTATGACCTGAAGTACTTTATGTACTTTATCTGTTCATGTGGAGCGTCCGCTGTACACGTCCCTGTGGATACGCTGTTACTATGGAAACGATAACGTATTCGAAAGAGCGCATTAATATAAACATGTGATTTGCAGCTGCACTAGTGTCAGAGCTGCTGTTATAGAAAATTAATCAACACCTTCTGACCAATCAGAATCCAGAATTCAGCAGCTCTATGAGTGGCTGTGATCTCTGTCAGTCTCAATTTGTTGACTTGTTCTCTCTCTCTCTCTCTCTCTCTGTCTTTCAGCTCCATTCAGCCCTCTAATCCCTCTGTTATCGTGTAGAGAGACTGCATCAGCACGCCGCTTTGTGTCCACTCTAATCGCACCATTAACCCGGGAGGAAATAGCCGTGGCTCCTGACAGAGGTGCGCTCTGGGGCCGGATTACAGAGCCATGCAGCACACATACTTCAGCAAGAAAAAAACATAATAATAAAACTGCCAGTGTGGCACTATCTCTTCATGTCCACAGACAGGCTTACTCATCCCGTTCCCCCAGTGGACTCGTCCAAATCAGTCGTGATTTCAGCCCTGAGATGCTGTAATGAATCCACTGAGACCTTCTCAATGATGGTGTTTTTAGCATAATAATAGCTAGCGTCATCACATTTTCACCAAGTTTTTCACCATGTTCTTCATGAGTGATGATCGCTTACCTGATAACACCAACCTGGCTCAAATCCCGTTAAAGCAATAGTATAGGGACAAATGTAAAAGTACCCAATGTTCCCGCTGCCTGAAATGCAGTCGATCAGAACCGTGTAGTGTCGGAACGTTTGCTGATAACGCTAATGTAGCTGACAAGTAATGGGAAGTTTATAACCACCACTTTAGCTACCCAGTTCCCTTCACGCCTTGGTTTTCAAATTCCTCATCTCATTGAGTTACAGTATTCCTCCTTTCCTAATATTCCAGTTTCTTTGACCTCTTGTTTCCCAGATTCCTCCATAACTATTCTGCAACTTATCTTGATTCTTTCTTTCTTTTTCTAATCCCACAGTTTTCTTAAGTCCCTCATTTCCCAGTTCGCTCATTTCTTGTTCTCCACATTTTCCTACTACGTACTCCAGTTTTCTTGGCTCCCATTACCTCTTTCATAAACTCTAAAGACTAGACTACAAACTCACATATTCCTCCTTTACTTCTCTCCAAATTCCTTTGACTCCTCATTTCTTACTCTAGAACATATCCTCCTTTTGCCAACTTTCCTGCCATTCTAGCCTTTCATAGCCTCCAAATTCTCTTGATTCCTTGTTTCCAAACTTTTTCATAGTTTCAGAGTCTCCATGTTGCCTTGACTAGTTGTTTCCCAGCTTCCTCATTGCCTAGTTTCCATATTTCCTCAACTCCTTGTTTCTGAGATTTCTCCATTCCTGGAGTTTTTCAGATTTCTTGACTAATTTTCCCCAGTTCCTTTCCTATTCTCCACATTGCCATTACCATTTTACCAATACCATTCCAAATTCTTTGGATCATTTCCCCAGCCTTCTTCTTACACAGCTTCCTCTTTTATTGATTTGCCCATTGTTTCCCAGTTTCCTCATTGCCTACTTTCCAAAGTTCCTTGACTCCTTGTTTCTGAGATTCCCCCTTTGCAGTCTCTTATTACCCAGTTCCTCTTTCCCTATCCTTCATATTTCCTTTATCAAATTTCCTACTATTCCAGTTTTGTTCTTTTTCCCCAGAAAAGTCTCCAGATTTTGTCAACTCCACATTTCTTCCTTTTTTGTCAACTTTCTCGCCATTCCAGTCTTCTTGGGGTGTTTTTCTCCAACTTCCCTCTTTCATAGTCTCCAAATTCTCTTGATTCCTTGTTTCCAACCTTTTCCCAAGTGTCCTAATCTCCCCGTTGTCTTGGCTAATCATTTCACAGATTCATTGTTCTCTAGTTTCCAAATTTTCTTGACTCCTTGTTTCCTAGATTTTTCCATTTCTAGTTCCCTTGTTTCCATGAGTTTCTAAGAACACTACAAGGTGTTCTTGGCTGTTTTTTCATAGTTACCTTCTTTCAAATCTCCAAATTTTCTTCATTCCTAGTTTCCCAAATTCCTCATTTTCCTGTCCCCTAATTATCTTAAATCCACACTTCCTCCTTTTTGTAAGTTTCCTACTATTCTTGTTTCTATACTATTCCAGGCTCTCTTTCCCCAGCTTTCTTCTTTCATAGTCTCCTGTGTTTCTTGATTCTGTGTTTCCCAACTTCTATCCTACTATACTAGCCTCAACGGTTCCTTGGCTCATTCTTTCCCAGTTTCCTGCCTACTTTCCAAATCACCTCCACTCCTTGTTTCCCAGATTCCTACTTTTTTAGTCCCTCAGTTTCCTTAACTCAATTTGTTCCAGTACCATCATTTCTTATTCTCCGCATTTCTTTCATGAATTTTTCTACTATCGCAATCTTGGCTCCTTTTCCCAGAGACCTCCTTTTAGAGTTTCCAAATTCTGTCAGCTCTTCATTTCCTATGTTCCACAATTTTCCTGCTATTCCAGTTTTCTTTCTTTCATGGTCTCCATGATTCCTTGTTTCCCAACCTCAACTCCTCATTTCCCAGTTCCCTCATTTGTTATTCTCCATATTTACTTTACCAGATTTCCTGCTATTCCAGCTTTCTTTGCTCCCTTTTAGTTTTCTTGATTTCTTGTTTCCCAATATCTTCATTTCCTAGTCTCTATGGTTCCTTGGCTTATTGTTTTCCAGCTTCCTCATTGCCTTGATTCCTTATTTTCTAACATCATTATTCCCTAGTCTCCAGATTCCCTTTGATCCCTTATTTCACAGGTTTCTAAATTTCAAGTCTCAATGTTTCTTGATGACTTTTGCACCATAACCACATATTTCCAGCTCCCTCCTTTGATAATATTCCAGTTTCCTTGACTTACAGTTTTCCACTTATTCTCCCAGATTCCCAGATTTCTCCTTTTCTAATCCCCCAGTTTCCTTTAACTACTCATTTCCTAGTTCCCTCACTTCCTATTCTCCACAATTCCTTTGATAATTTTTCCTATTTTTCCAGTTTTCTTGTTTCCTTTTCCCAGCTATCTTCTTCCATAGTCTGCATAGACTCCTTGTTTCCCAGATTTCTACTTTTCTAGTCCCCAAGTTCCTTCGATATACTCCTTAACTTTGTATCAATCTATTCAATAGGTAGGGCAGCAGAGTTCCATCCTGGATGGGATCAGAGATTGAGTTCACTTCGCAAGAACAACCAGTTACTGACTGCTAGCAGAAGCACAGTTAAAAGCTCTATTCCAGCTATCCATTTCTCTTTGAACAAATCCGGTGCCATCAGAAATGGCTGATTACATTTAGCTGATTAGATCTTTACATCTGGTGTGTAAGTGTAATAGTGATTTTGGAAATCCACACCACTCCAACTCAATTAGCTCAATTATCCAATAGGAGGTTCCATAAACAGCATCTTGTAAGACATTTACGATAACACACACATACACACACACACACTTAACGAGCTCATCAGCAGGTTGGTGTGATAGCAGCTGTGAGAGTGTGAGATTCTTTCAGTGACTGTTTAGACAGCTCGGAATGCGAGTGCCTTATCTGATGAGACGTGTAAGAAGTCTTATTTCTCCAGCCTGGGATTTACAGCCAGTCTTATACTCGATAAAGGAGGAGGCAGTTCACTCGCGCTTTTGCTTTTTCCTCTAATATGGAGGCAGAACAAAGTGAATGTCATCGCTGGATCGACTGAGGGAAGCATAGTCTTTTGCGTGACTCTAGTCATTTGAATCAGTTTGAATCATTTAAATGATTCATTCAGATTCATTTACATGTTCGTTCAGTTACAAGGTTTGTCCAAAAATCGCTCATACTTTTGTCGTGAGTTGACATCGCCAGCCTTAGACTGGACGATGTGATACGATTGAGTGCAACTGCGACACGATGACGCTCGTCTTAGATCCACCAAAATAGGAGGACGTCAAACTCACGGGACAGCTACAGTTACGCTAGTGGGGATGACGAAACATAAACAAAACATGCTAATGGGCAGTACGAAAATTTTCCTTATTACAACAAGCTCACTTTGAATTTACGTGAGATCGTTTCTGGATTTCTGGATCACGCCGACTGATGACGTGATCAGAATGTAGTCATTTTATTTCATTGCAGGTCTATCGTTAGAGGATCTTCACTGTATAATCTGACATGGAAAACACACTGTTATTCGAATTCAGCCCAGAGTTTATTGGGATCTTGTACAGTGTGATGAGTAATAACCCTAAATTGTTTTCCAGTTCCTCATTGCCTTGAGTCCTTGTTTTCCAACATCATTATTATCATTTCCTAGTCTCTAGATTCCCTATGATCTGGAGTCTCCATGTTTCTTGATGACTTTTCAATTCAATTCAGTTTTATTTGTATAGCACTTTTAACAATGGACATTGTCCCAAAGCAGCTTTAAAGAATATATATACATTCAGAATATAGATTTTAAATATATGAATTTATCCCTAATGAGCAAGTCAGAGGCGATGGTGGCAAGGAAAAACTCCCTGAGACGACATGAGGAAGAAACCATATGAGGACTTTTGCCCCATATCCATGCCTTAGTGCTTTCCAGAACCCTCCTTTGATAATATTCCAGTTTCCTTGACTAGTTTTCCAGATTCCTCCTTTTCTAGTTTCCAAATGTTCTTGTCTCCCAGATTCCCAGATTTCTCCTTTTCTAATCCCCCAGTTTCCTTCAAACTCCTCATTTCCCAGTTCCCTCACTTCCTATGCTCCACAATTCCTTCGCAAGTTTTTCCTTTTTTTTTCCAGTTTTCTTGGTTCCTTTTCCCAGCTATCTCCTTCCATGGTCTGCATAGTCTCCTTGTTTCCCAGATTTCCACTTTTCAAGTCTCCAAATTCTTTGAATAATCCTCAGCTTTGTATCAATCTATTCAATAGGCAGGGTTCCATCCTGGAATGATCAGAGATTAAGTTCACTTTTCATCCTAAAAGCTAACAAACCAGTAGCGTTCTGTTTCTGTCAAATAACATCTAAACCAGGCAAGATCTTGTCATGATCAAGATCATTATTAAATGTGTCAATGAATTACACATTGCATTTTTTTTTTATCCACTTCAAGTTGCATTTAATGTTGTTAAAACAAGTTAGCTCCTGTTCTCGCTCATGTTCCAGCAGCTATAAAACAGTCGTTCCCTCACCAGCCTCTCTTTTTTTTTTTTTTTTTTTTTTTTGAGTATAAACTCCTCTGTCCTGAAGATGTCAGAAAACATGTTGGGAAGTTCCCGCCTTACGTCTGACACTGGAGACTCCTTCCATAAATGCTACATAAACATCTCCTTACAAAAAAAAAAAAAAAAAAACTTCACCATATCAACAGTTACACATTGTTTTTTTTGTTGTTTGTTTGTTTTTTTGAATCTGTGAAATCTGTGAATGAGCTGTTGCTATAGAAACAATAACGAGCGCATTAATATAAACCTGTGATTTACAGCTGATCCACTGTCAGAGCTGCTGTTCTAGAAAATTAATCAACACCTTCTGACCAATCAGAATCCAGAATTCAACAGCGCCGTGGTATAAAAGATATCTGACACATAACTTTATAGCTAACTTTATATATATATATATACAATTTAAATGTCACATTTATACAAGGGAGAGTCAAATGACAACCTTAAAAGTGCAACATAAATTGGGATTGAATTAAATGGGGGTTTTTTTTCTAGAGGAATCCGGACCCTTGTTAAGCAATGACATGAAAGAACCGGAGATTACGCAGAAAAATGAAAAAATAAAAATTAATTAAGGGTTTCATTTGACTCACCCCCATAAATCAAATGTTAGCTATTTTGCAGAAACTGACATGCCTAAGCAACAAAAGAACTACAGCGCTATTCATTCTAGCGCTCAGGAATCTCGTACAACGATTAACGCTAACTAGAGATGACTTGACGCTTCTGGGACAGACCCGCGTTCTCGCTCCGTTCTGCCCATTTAGATAAAAACGGGTTAACTTTTTTATCGGAGATTCTAGATCTTTCACGTAGGTGTTTTCCTCGTTACTAAACACGCGTAGGGTAAAGATTTCGTACGTACCTCTCAACAGGGACATCATCGTGTTCTGTGTCCTCATGAAACACACTCTTTGGCATCTGGGCTGCACTACACACTCTGTCTCTTTCTGTCTCTACAGCTTTGCCTTCCAGCTCGTGACAGAACAGCGAGCGCTTTTAGTCTCCGCTGACACGAGGATCAAAAGCGATCTCTCACGGAAGGAAGCATAAAACGGAGACGGGGGAGAGAAGGAAAAAATAAATAAATAACTGAATCGGTTTAACAGCGCGTGAAGGCTATCTGTGAGAAAGAAACCTCACTCGCTCTCTCATCTCCTGACATCCGGGAAATACAGAGAGAGAGAAAGAGGGAGAGAGAGGGAAGCGCTAACGGGCGTTTAGCATCGACTAGCCGACGTCCCGACATCCAGCAAGCAGAACAGGGGAATGACAAACAGCAGGGTGTGATGTGACTGTGAAAAACTGAGACAAAAAACAGAGAGAGAGAGAGAGAGAGAGAGAGAGAGAGAGAGATGGGAGAGAGATAAGAGAGGAGAGAGAGATGATGTCAGTGAGCGCCACTATCTCCATTCATCAACACGTGTTAGAGAGAGAGAGAGCAAGAGAGAGAGAGAGAGATGAATGACAATCTGTTTATCTTAGTATTCAGTGTGTTTATTCAGGACTAAAGCGGCGCTCGCACCACACATCCGTCTCACTATTTTCTTCGTCAGATCCGGAGCAGAAATCAGTGCTGTCCTGGTGTGATGTGATTTTGCAGAGAACGTAATAGCTCAGTTAAGGTTAGCCAGATCATTTGTTGGGGGTTGTTTTGTTTTCTGTTTTTCCGTTTGTGAGCGGCAAGGAGGAAGGAGAAGTCTGCACTGAGCGCTGGTTAATCATTAGCAATTAACTACATTACACATTACATTACCGCATTACATTAGCGGATCAAAACCGTCAGTTTACACACGTCCTCTACCGTGTGTCGGCGTTGATCTTAAAGATATAACGCTCTTTTGGAAAGAGTCATGGTTACAGCGTCGTATTTTTAGCTTGCTAATGAAGAATTACATCATCGGCGCTGAGTTTATTGCTCTGTTTTGCCCCCTAGTGGAATAACAGAGACTAGCTCTTTTTCAAATCCATCCATCCATTTTCTATACACAGGGTCGCGGGGAGCCTGGAGCCTATCCCTGGGAACTCGGGGCAGAAGGTGGGGGACACCCTGGACGGGGTGCCATCCCATTGCAGGAAACAATCGCACACTACGGACAATTTCGAGATGCCAATCATGCCAACAACGCATGTCTTTGGACTGGAGGAGGAGACCAGAGTACACGGAGGAAACCCCCGAAGCACGGGGAGAACATGCAAACTCCGCACACACAGGGTGGAGGCGGGATTTTAACCTCCAACCCTGGAGGACCCCGGAGGACCCTGGAGGTGCGAGGCAAACGTGCTAACCACTGAGCCACCACGCCCTCTCTCTTTCAAATCGTTAAATTGTTTTTTTGGCTTTTCGCAAAGTACCTGTACAACCGTGGCCAAAAGTTTTGAGAATGACACAAATATTAATTTTACAAAGTCTGCTGCCTCAGGTTTTATGATGGCAATTTGCATATACTCCAGAATGTTATGAAGAGTGATCAGATGAATTGCAATTAATTTCAAAGTCCCTCTTTTCCATGAAAATGAACTTAATCCCAAAAAAAAACATGTCCACTGCATTTCAGCCATTCCACAAAAGGACCAGCTGACATCATGTCAGTGATTCTCTCGTTAACACAGGTGAGAGTGTTAACGAGGACAAGGCTGGAGATCACTCTGTCATGCTGATTGAGTTAGAATAACAGACTGGAAGCTTTAAAAGGAGGGTGGTGCTTGAACTTATTGTTCTTCCTCTGTTAACTATGGTTACCTGCAAGGAAACACGTGCAGCCATCATTGCTTTGCACAAAAAGGGATTCACAGGCAAGGATATTGCTGCTAGTAAGATTGCACCTAAATCAACCATTTATCGGATCATCAAGACCTTCAAGGAGAGAGGTTCAACTGTTGTGAAGAAGGCTTCAGGGCGCCCAAGAAAGTCCAGCAAGCGCCAGGACCGTCTCCTAAAGTTGATTCAGCTGCGGGATCGGGGCACCACCAGTGCAGAGCTTGCTCAGGAATGGCAGCAGGCAGGTGTGAGTGCGTCTGCACGCACAGTAAGGCGAAGACTTTTGGAGGATGGCCTGGTGTCAAGAAGGGCCGCAAAGAAGCCACTTCTCTCCAGGAAAAACATCAGGGACAGACTGCTATTCTGCAAAAAGTACAGGGATTGGACTGCTGAGGACTGGGGTAATGTCATTTTCTCTGATGAATCCCCTTTCCGATTGTTTGAGGCATCTGGACAAAAGCTTCTCCAGAGAAGAAAAGGTGAGCGCTACCATCAGTCCTGTGTCATGCCAACAGTAAAGCATCCTGAGACCACTCGTGTGTGGGGTTGCTTCTCAGCCAAGGGAGTGGGCTCACTCACAATTTTGCTTAAGAACACAGCCATGAATAAAGAATGGTACAAAAACATCCTCAGAGAGCAACTTCTCCCAACCATCCAAGAACAGTTTGGTGACGAACAATGCCTTTTCCAGCATGATGGGGCACCTTGCCACAAGGCAAAAGTGATAACGAAGTGGCTCGGGGAACAAAACATCAACATTTTGGGTCCATGGCCAGGAAACTCCCCAGACCTTAATCCCATTGAGGATTTGTGGTCAATCCTCAAGAGGCAGGTGGACAAACAAAAACCCACAAGCTCTGACAAACTCCAAGCATTGATTATGCAAGAATGGGCTGCCATCAGTCAGGATGTGGCCCAGAAGTTGATTGACAGCATGCCAGGGCGAATTGCAGAGGTCTTGAAAAAGAAGGGTCAACACTGCAAATATTGACTCTTTGCATAAACTTCATGTAATTGTCAATAAAAGCCATTGACACTTATGAAATGCTTGTGATTATACTTCAGTAACAGTAACATCTGACCAAAAGATCTAAAAACACTGAAGCAGTAGACTTTGTGAAAATTAATATTTGTGTCATTCTCAAAACTTTTGGCCACGGCTGTACAGTAAAGCGAAAACAATAGCGGACCTACAACAGGACCTTGTGGAACCCTAAACAGTCTGTCAAATAAGATCGAAACCAGGCCTGGCCGTGTCAGCTTCAGATGCTTGGCAGTCTGCGGAAAAATGTGTCGGATGTCACGGTCGCAGTCGCTCAGTTCTGGCAGCTGAGAAAAGATGTAAAATGGTTTTTTTTCTGCCTTTAACACACTTTCATACATTTAAGAAACCATAATTATACTTCAAGAAAACGCAGCGATTAAAAACTGTCGCTGTGTAAATACATTTAAAACTGTTAAGGATTTCTGTAAGGAGATGCTTATTTAACATTTCTGGAAGGAGTCTCCAGTGTCAGTGCTTCAGGACAGAGGAGTTTACGCTTCTTCGCGGTTTCTCGTTAACATAACAAGCTTTGTTTTCGTCTTGTTAACTTCGAGAGAGTGAATAAAGAGAGGCTGGTGAGGGAACGACTGTTTATAGCTGCTATAACGCAAGTGAGAACTGGAACTGTTTCGCAGAACATTAAATGTAACTATAAACGGTTTAAAATGTCGTTTTTTTTAAATAAATAGCCTAGAAATAGCCTGTAATTGTTGGTTATGAGGAATAAATCACTTTGGCCGTGGGGTCACAGTAACTACGCTTTATCGCACGTTGATTATTTTCCTATAACAGCACCACACACACACACACACACACACACACACACACACACACACACACACACACACACACACAAAGAGTGTTTTGTTCCTTACATACTCCATTTCTCAGCACTATCACCGACTGGACAGATTTTCTAATAGCCAAAATGAACAAACTGCAAACACGTCAAAGTTATCAGATGCAAAGACATCGCGACTTTAATACCTTATGGAAATGAGAAAAACACCCCGAGGTGACGTGGGACGGATTTTCATTAAACACAGGGAGGAGAGTGATGAAGGTGTGAGAACTTTATTTGAATGCGTTCAGTTACGGTTGAGCCGTCACTCCATCACACACGGGAATGTTAACGTCTTTCTTAAAGAAAGCGAAACCTCGATTGCGTTTCGCTTCGCAGCGTGGCTTCCGTTTCGTCTTAGATAAAAGGGTGATGAATGGTGGAGGATGAATAGTGGAGGATGAATGAGGGATGGAAAATAGAGCGTGGGTGATGAAGGTTGGATGAGGATCATCCTCTATTCCTACTCCTTTATCCTCTATGCACACTCCATCCTTCAAACTCCATCCACCATTCATGCTCCAAGTTTCATTCGCTTTCTTTTTGATCCTTCATCCTCCATATTATCCCCCATCTGTACTCTGGCTTCCTCCATCCTTCACCTGCCATTCTCCACCCTTTATACTTCATCCTTTATCCTCCACCCTCCATTCTGAATTCCCTAATGTTCATCTTCCATCCTCAATTCCTCATCCATCCCTCTTTCATCCTCTGTTCATTCTTCATACTGCATCCTCCACCCATCATCCTACGTCCTGTTTTTATTTTCAATCCTCCATACTCCATCCTTCAAACTCCATCACCATGCTCCATGTTTTATTCTTTATTCTCTATCCTCCATTCTTTATCTGTGATCCTTCATCCTCCATATTCCCTACCCCATCCATCATTCCTACTCCTGCTTCCTCCATCCTTAATCCTCCATTCTCAATTCTCTATCATCCATCCTCCATCCTCAATTCCTCATCCACCCACCTATGTTCATTCTTCATACTCCACCCATCATCCTTCATTGTCTTGTATTCTTTATCCATCCTCAATTCCCAATCCATCCTTCACAATCAATCCTCCATACCTTACCTCCTTTGTCCGTTATCCATTCTTCATCCTCAATCAGTCACTCCCCATTCCTTTTTTTCTATCCTACATCCTTCATCCTCCACCCTCAGTCCTCCTCCAGCTTTTAATTAGATCATTTGAGAAAAAGCGACCAACTTTGTCAATGTAATTAAATTCTGTTGCCTTTCTCATGGCCAGGAAAGAGAGAGAGAAAGAAAGACAGAGTGAAAGACAAGGGGGTGCATTAAACTCCCTCCCCATGTAGCACACTTCTGCTCTACAGTGTACCTAATCCAATTTTCCCCACAGACAAAATCAGCTCTGGCCATTCCAGCACTTATTCTGCGGTGTCAGATAGCCGCCATATTGATATCAAAACACGATGAGAAGAAGGACCTCCCTCTGTCCTTCGGCAAATCCCTGAGTGTAACTGTATGAGGGGGAATCGTATCACAGACGATATCTGAGAACGCTAATGTGGAAAATAATCTTAATTTCCTGGAGCTCTGAGACAACCTCCAAATGTCCTTGAGGATACTGAAGAGTCCACTGGTTTGCTGTCTACTGCGCTTTGTAGTCCGTTTTTGTTCTGGGTAATACGTATGCTCATAGACATTCATTCAATACGAAGTCTTGCCAATTCTGAGCCATGTCCACTAAAGAAAAAGTGATGTATGGAATTGCGCAATCGATCCACAGTTCGGACGGAAGTCTTCTATGTGAACGCAGAGCTGTGATGATAAACCCCCACCACCCCCACCCCCAAACATGCCCACAACCAAGTGTGAAAACACCCTGAGTCTCCATTGTTACAAAAATGCCTGTAACAGTGTTTATAAACGCTCAATGCATTTAGCTGTCATGTAATTGAATTTGTTAAGATGCAAAATCGCGGCGTTAAATCATTACAGTCCAGCTTTACGTTTATCCGAGGAAGAAAAATACATAAGGTTTGCGGCATGATGAATTCAGGCCCCTCCGAGGCAGTTATAGCTGTTCGATCAGATAAATCCAAAATGGAGGCACTTCATCATGCTGACAGGTTAAAAGCCGAAACGATGGTGGGAGCGAATGCATGGATGGATGGATGGCTGGATGGATGATAAAGAGCTTAATAACGGTAAAGTACAGTGTCACCTCTGGCGAGAGAAAATGGGATAAATACAGCCACACACTAAAAACATAATGACACCGAGCAAGACATTGGTTAATGCCAATGTTAAAGACACTTTTAGGAGGTAAAAACGGCGTGATGTAACTAGCAGAAAGGAATGTTCCTTAATTCTCATCTTTTGAACTTAAATGGTCGGCCAAACGTGCAACTCTGAAATGAATTCTGCGGGTAAAACTGGTGTTGACGTCGTTTGAGAGATCGGCAGCAGCTTGTGACGATTAGACTCAGGACCGTCAACGATAGTATCGGGAACTAAAAACCAAAAGAAGCCAGGACGGAGCATGTCTACAAGCAACAACATTAGCAGTTGCTACACGCCCACAAGAGACTACAAGTGATGCATTAGTGTGAACTTAAGGCTATAAGTAAGCCTGACTGTTCCTCTGACAGTCGACAACTCTGGAATGTGTGTGTGTGTATGTTTGTGTGCACTGTTTTGGACAGTGACGGTACTGAAGTGTGTGTAGCTGAGATAAGTGGAAGACTGTTCAGAGACTGTGTATACCTGCTGCTCCAGTGCTCAGCTATAATGAAACTTCTTATCGTGTGTGCTCAGGCAGCTTGAGAAAAAAAAAACCCACAGCAAATCAGCTAAGCAACTCCCTTTCTCGCATGCACACGTGTGTGCACTGTGTATGTTTAATTCCATGAGTGTTCAGGGAGACCTTAATGACCACGTTGCTCTTAGTCTCTGTAAGCTAGATGGAAGACGAGAGCATGCGACGGAGACGGAAAAATAACGAGTCCCGCTTTCGCGTCTCTGAAATGAAATCCTTACGGCACTAAGATGGATGGTGTGGAATTAAAAACTTCAAAAGCGCACGGTCTAGGCATTGCACTAATACCGCGGCACTATTACCACACGTACACACACACACACATATTCCAGACTCATCAGGTTCACAGCATGACTCAGCGTTGGAGAGTGAGTCACGGCTCTCATTAGGACGGAAGGACCCGAGTGCTTTTACCCGGGTGGGGGGTGGGGGGGAGGGGGTGGAATCACTTAAAGTAGGAACACCTTGTACAAAAGGTTCTTTTTCTGGGTCAGGTTTAAGTGGCCTGGCATTTCTAACAATACTGACGGGAGCCATTTAAATCAAAAGTTCACTTTGTTCAAAATTCAACTCTCCGACCTTAAAACCGCAAACTCTCCTACATCCAAATCGGAAACCCAGAGGAGACCGACCGATCATTTTGTTGACCGTCTTCGTACCATTAGAATGAAGACGTTCTCCTTTCCAAGGGCGTGGGACCTCAAGAGCACGAGACATAAGGAGGTACAGTACTGAGGTACAGTAAAAGATCTCATCTTCCCTCAGAACTTTTAAACCCCATGGAATGAATGTCAAGCTTTGACAACAATCACAAATGACACCTTTGTGACGCATCCCCTGTGTCATTACCTAATCTGCATCCCCTGTAACATTACCCAGTCTTCACCCCCTGTGTCATTATCTGATCTGCACCCCCTCTATTGTTACCTGATCTGCATCTCCTGTGTCATTACCCAATATGCACCCCTCGTGACATTGCCCAATATGCAACCCCTTGGGTTATCACCCAACCTGCATCCTCGTATCAATACCCAAGCTGCATCCTGTGTCATTACCTGATCTGCACCCCCTGTATTGTTACCCAATCTGTACCGAGTGTCCTTCCCCAAGCTGTATCCCTGTGTCATTATCTGATCTGCACCCCCTGTATTGTTACCTGATCTGCATCTCCTGTGTCATTACCCAATATGCACCCCTCGTGACATTGCCCAATATGCAAACCCTGGATTATTACCCAACCTACATCCTCGTATCAATACCCAAGCTGCATCCTGTGTCATTACCTGATCTGCATCCCCTGTGTCATTACCCGATCTGCACCCCTTGTATTGTTACCTAATCTGCACCCAGTATTGTTACTCAAGATTTACCCACCTATGTCCAAGCTGTATCCCCGTGTCATTACCTGATCTGCACCCCATGTATCATTACCCAATCTGCATCTACTTTGACATTACCCAATCCCCATGTGTTATTACCTGATCTGAATGTCTAGTATCATTACCTGATCTGCACCTCCAGTATAATTACCTGATCTGCATCCCCTATCCCGATGCTTGATCTGCATCCTCTGTGTCATTACAAGATATAAACCCCATGTGTTGTTATCCAATCTGTATCCCCGGTATCATTACCCGATATGTACCTTATTTATATTTACATAATCTGCATCCCCTGTGTTGTTACGCTGTCTGCATTCCCTTTGCAGTTACATAATCTGCATTCTTTGTGTCATTACACAATTTGCTTCCTGTGTACCCAATCCATACCTCCTGTGTCATCGCCCAGTTTGTGTCCCATTTGTCCTCACCTAATCTACATCCTCAGTGTCGTTACCCAAGCTGCACCCCTGTATTGTTACCTGATCAGCAACCCCTGTGTCTTTACCCAAGGTGTATCACGTGTCTTTCAGCAACCCCTGTGTATTTACCCAAGGTGTATCCCATGTGTCTTTATCGGATCTGCACCCAGTGTTGTTATCCAATCTAGAGCCCTCATTATCATTACTTGATCTGCATACCTTGCATCTGTATGCAGTGTTTCTGGGTTGTTACCCAACCTGCATCCTCTTTGTTGCAACCAAAGTGCATTCCTTCTGTAATTATCCAAACCTCAGCCTTAGTACTGTTACCTGATCTTGATCAGTGTCCCATGGCACACTTCCCAATATGTGTCCTGTCTTATTACTTGATTTGGCTTTCATGTATTGCTACCCAATATGCTCCCCCATTACTGTTTTCTGATTCATATTTCCTGTGCCATGAACTAATCTGCATGGCCTTTGTTGGTACCCAATCTGCATCTCCTGTGTCGTTATCTGATCTGCATCCCATGACAACAGGAGTGATTAGACAATAAAGTATAGATTGAAAGCTGCAGGTGAAATTTGCTCTTATCTGAGTGAAAAGAGGCAACAGTGGCAGAATAGCAGTGCTGGGATTTGCACACACAACCTTCTGGTCAGTGACCTAACAGCGCCACCCATGCCAGTTTGAAACATTTCAGGTCAAACAGACACCAAGAAAAAATAATTAGGCACTGCTCGTTTAATAAGGAAGCCAGAGATCTAATAACCTTTAGTGCTGTTGTTGTTGTTGCTGCTGCAAAGTCATCTAACAGAGCAAACTGGGAACAAAATCGGTAAAACCAAATCGGCTGCACTCTGGCAATTCAGTGAAACGTGTTCTCCTAGATGAGAGCTGACAGGTGACACATTTGCGCATAACAGCAGGGAGTCCATCTCCATTTCTCCCTCAGGGACGATCACACACACACTGCATCAATCCGCCCTGACACACAAAGATGTCAACAGAACTGCTCCAGTGACAAGTGAAAATTCGCCCCTGATAGAGTTGGAGGTCGGAGTTTGTGTGTGTGTGTGTGTGTGTGTGTGTGTGTGTGTGTGTGTGTGTGTGTGTGTGTGTGTGTGTGTGTGTGTGTGTGTGCGTGTGTGTGTGTGCGCGCAAGTGTGTATGAAAGAGTGAGCTGCTGTGTTCCTCATCACAATTCAGCATCACAAAATGAGAATGTAATGGAGACAGAGTGAGTTATCGCCATGTTTATGGCTTCATCCGAGTGTTTCAAAGCTGTCACAGTCTGATTATGTAGACTGATTTTTAGCAGGAAAGGAAGGAACACACACACACACACACACACATACACGTGTGCGCACACACACACACACACACACACACACACACACACACACACACTGATTGATTCACTTTGTCATTTCTTTTACTGTACATTATAAAGCCAAATGAAAATACTGATGTTGAATGTTTGTGTCTGATGATATTTGATGGAGGATGTCGGTTGTTTGATGGTGAATGTTGGTGTTTGATGGTGAATGTTGGTGTTTGATGGTGAATGTTGATGTTTGATGGTGAATGTTGGTGTTTGATGGAGAATGTTGGTGTTTGATTGAGAACGTTGGTGTTTGAAGGAGAACGTTGGTGTTTGATGGTGAATGTTGGTGTTTGATGGTGAATGTTGATGTTTGATGGTGAATGTTGGTGTTTGATGGTGAATGTTGGTGTTTGATGGTGAATGTTGATGTTTGATGGTGAATGTTGGTGTTTGATGGAGAACGTTGGTGTTTGATTGAGAACGCTGGTGTTTGATGGTGAATGTTGGTGTTTGATGGTGAATGCTGATGTTTGATGGTGAATGTTGGTTGTTTGATGGTGAATGTTGATGTTTGATGGTGAATGTTGGTGTTTGATGGTGAATGTTGATGTTTGATGGTGAATGTTGGTGTTTGATGGAGAACGTTGGTGTTGATTGAGAACGTTGGTGTTTGAAGGAGAACATTGGTGTTTGATGGTGAATGTTGGTGTTTGATGGTGAATGTTGATGTTTGATGGTGAATGTTGATGTTTGATGGTGAATATTGATGTTTGATGGTGAATGTTGGTGTTCGATGGAGAATGTTGGTGTTCGATGGTGAATGTTGATGTTCGATGGTGAATGTTGGTGTTCGATGGAGAACGTTGGTGTTCGATGGAGAACGTTGGTGTTTGATGGCGAATGTTGGTGTTTGATGGAGAACGTTGGTGTTTGATGGAGAACGTTGGTGTTTGATGGTGAATGTTGATGTTTGATGGAGAACGTTGGTGTTGATTGAGAACGTTGGTGTTTGAAGGAGAACATTGGTGTTTGATGGTGAATGTTGGTGTTTGATGGTGAATGTTGATGTTTGATGATGAATGTTGATGTTTGATGGTGAATGTTGATGTTTGATGGTGAATGTTGGTGTTCGATGGAGAATGTTGGTGTTCGATGGTGAATGTTGATGTTCGATGGTGAATGTTGGTGTTCGATGGAGAACGTTGGTGTTTGATGGAGAACGTTGGTGTTTGATGGCGAATGTTGGTGTTTGATGGAGAACGTTGGTGTTTGATGGAGAACGTTGGTGTTTGATGGTGAATGTTGATGTTCTATGGTGAATGTTGGTCTTTGAAGGAGAACGTTGGTGTTTGATGGAGAACGTTGGTGTTTGATGGTGAATGTTGGTGTTTGATGGAGAACATTGGTGTTTGATGGTGAATGTTGGTCTTTGAAGGAGAACGTTGGTGTTTGATGGAGAATGTCGGTGTTTGATGAAGAACGTTGGTGTTTGATGAAGAATGTTTGTGTTTGATGGTGAATGTTGGTGTTTGATGGTGAAGGTTGGTGTTTGATGAAGAATGTTGGTGTTTGATGGTGAATGTTGGTGTTTGATGGTGAAGGTTGGTGTTTGATGGAGAATGTTGGTGTTTGTTGGTGAATGTTGGTGTTTGATGGAGAATGTTGGTTTTTGATGGTGAAGGTTGGTGTTTGATGGTGAATGTTGATGTATGATAGTAAATGTTGATGTTTGATGGTGAATGTTGGTGTTTGATGGAGAACGTTGGTGTTTGATGGAGAACGTTGGTGTATGAAGGAGAACGTTGGTGTTTGATGGTGAATGTTGGTGTTTGATGGTGAATGTTGATGTTTGATGGTGAATTTTGGTGTTTGATGGTGAATGTTGGTGTTCGATGGAGAATGTTGGTGTTCGATGGAGAATGTTGGTGTTCGATGGTGAATGTTGATGTTCGATGGTGAATGTTGGTGTTCGATGGAGAACGTTGGTGTTCGATGGTGAACGTTGGTGTTCGATGGTGAACGTTGGTGATCGATGGTGAACGTTGGTGTTTGATGGAGAACGTTGCTGTTTGATGGAGAACGTTGGTGTTTGATGGAGAACGTTGGTGTTTGAAGGAGAACGTTGGTGTTTGATGGTGTATGTTGGTGTTTGATGGAGAATGTTGGTTTTTGATGGTGAAGGTTGGTGTTTGATGGTGAATGTTGATGTAAGATAGTAAATGTTGGTGTTTGATGGTGTATGTTGGTGTTTGATGGTGTATGTTGGTGTTTGATGGTGAATGTTGAGGTTTGATGGTGAATGTTGGTGTTTGATGGAGAATGTTGGTGTTTGATGGAGAATGTTGGTGTTTGATGGTGAATGTTGAGGTTTGATGGTGAATGTTGGTGTTTGATGGAGAATGTTGGTGTTTGATGGAGAATGTTGGTGTTTGATGATGTTGTAAGGAGACTGTTGGTGTTTGATGGTGAATGTTGGTGTTTGATGGTGTATGTTGGTGTTTGATGATGTTTTAAGGAGACTGTTGGTGTTTGATGGTGAATGTTGGTGTTTGATGGTGTATGCTGGTGTTTGATGGTGAATGTGGGTTTTTGTGGTGAATGCTGGTGTTTTTCTTCATCCAATTTTTCTAAAACTGCATGCCCATTGAATGTTGGTGCCATGCAGACGTTTTCCTTTCTTTCAGCTGAAAAACGCAAAACAGCACAAACATGATTTTAACGTTTTACGTTCAGTAACTGTAGCCAAATATTTCACCAGCTGTCTCATGCACACGCATGAATGAGAACATTTAACTAAGAGTTTTTACTCTGAGTGTATTTTAGGACTGCAGGAGGATATTAGCATCTTCATTTGTGCACGAAAACATGCTGTTAATTTCTTCGACACAGGTTCTGATCCAACAGGCTCGGCTAATTAAATCGCATCAATCGTTGTTAGCATGCCAAAAAAAAAAGTCTGACCCAGTACTCCAAATTATTATCTCTCTCTCTCTCACACACACAAACACACACACACACACAGACACACACAGACACACACACACACACTCAGACACTGATAATTAAACTGGAAGCAGCAACTGCAAACAGCGTCCTGCTACAAGACAACCACATCCCGAAAAAAGATAATGGAAAACGATACATGCGCCAATAGCTATAATGTCACTTCTAATCTCCTAAAGCCAGAGTGAGGTTCACCTCTATCGAAATGAAAGTGGCTCTTTATGTGTTTCTAGGACAGACATTTTATTTACTGTCGTTCGTAAAAGAAAGACAGGAAGAGCGAGAGTCAAACCAAATATTTTCAGAGAGAAGACATCTTCAGAGAAGATAATGAAAAACATCTCTCACATCATGATCGAGATTCTCACGTCAAGGTCATTTCACAAAAAGAGGAGCTCTCATCGATCAGAAGTTGCTTCAGGCCGTTTTTCACACATCGATTATTTAAAAAGATGATTTTTTTATCACTTAAAATGGCATTACTAATATTTCTTATTATGAGATTATTCTAAATCAAATATAATATTATTCGGTCTATTTTTAAATGCTTTTACACATTTCAAGCTTTAAATGTTGTTATTGTATTGACAGTAAATTTTGCTTCTTTCTAGAAACAAATGCTTAAAATGAGAAAAAAGTGATCTGCCCATAGAACAGAGTTTTCCGACGACACGGGACATTTTAAAGAGAGACAGAGGTCTTCAGTGTGTTTAACCCTGACGCTCGATTTTAATCCTCCAGATGTACATAAAGTACGTAGGACGAGTGTGTGAATGCGAATTCATGCCTCAAGTATAAGCCAGGCGTAACGTGGCTATAAAACAGCTGGTTGATTGTTACTCAGAAATGAGATTAATGTGTATTTTAAGTGAAATTTTATATTTGCTAGTTTGTTTACTGGTGCATGTGCCTCATTAAATTGGGTCAGGCGACGCCCGGGATTAAGGGTTCAGGGCAGCTGGGGTGAAGAAACACACAAGAAATTACATATAAAGTGTTTTTTCTCCAGCACCATGTGGTGAATGAAGCTTTCGGGACTTTTTACTATTACAGCTTGAGTATAGTTGCAATTTAGTGTAGCACGGCTGCAACGCAGTGATGAAACTGAAATGTAATACAACAGGGAATTACATTCAATTCTGACCGATGTCGTGATGTTTTTTGTTGTTGTTTCGTTTCGATCGTTTTTCACTGACGATGTAACAGCAATACAGTGTTTTGCTTTTCAGTTCGGCACGTTTTCCTCGAGTCACAAATGAAAAGCTATACTACCTTTGTGATTTCTTTTCTATCTGGCATGATGTAGAATATTAGCAAAGTCATGACGATTTAGAATTTTAAATGCGCAGTCATGTTTACAAAGTGCTTCCCCTGTTGCTGTTGTTGTTGTTGTTTTTATAAATCCATTACAATAAAAAAAATAAATAAATAACAGCTCTACTGTAACATGTTTGCTTCTAAATGTGCACAGACATATTTATTTCCTTTTCATTATACAATCTGGCAAAAGCCGAGCGTTAGTGACACGGGTGTTGCTTGGTAACAGGAGCAGCCTGAAAGCATCATAATTACATCGCCATTTATTCATTTGGGAAATGCTTTTATCCAAAAAACCGTTTACAACTCAGGTAGAATTCAGTTACAGCACATAGCAGAGACAGTGAGGGGAGCGCTAGGGGCTTTAATTAACCACCCTACTGGCTCTAGTCCTGGGATTTCAATCCTTAACTGCTTTCAAATTTCATGTCAGTATCAGTTATTTCATTCTTATCATAGAGATATAATGATTTAAAGATGTAATAAATAGCTTATTGTTTTTGAGCATGTTCAAGTTTTCAACAAAAGAAAAATTCCTTCACGAAGCCGAGGTGTGAAAACGGCCTCACGCTGCGACGGCATTATTTATTTCCCATACATCCGGAATATCAGGCCATAATTACAGCGGGAAAAAAACTTCATTACAACGATTATTCAAAAAATGACTGTATGAGAAACAAGGAGTCAGAATGGATTTATGTTTATCTCAAGTTTTGTTTATCTCAAGTTTACATAAATCTCCCAAGAGTATATTATTCATATACATTTGCTGTTAAAAATAGAAACATTACAGGAATTAAACATCTCATTATCTCATTTTAAACATTCCCTCTAACCCTAACCCTGCAAATATCTTTCCATAAATCTGTACATGCAGGGAATAGTCACTAAACCCTTTACAAAGTGTACAGACCTGAAATATACAGCCTGATATTAAACAGATAGATAGATAGATAGATAGATAGATAGATAGATAGATAGATAGATAGATAGATAGATAGATAGAACCAAATAACCTTAGCTTGCTTACTACTAAACACAAAAATGAATAGAGAAGAGTAAACAAAAGAGAACTAAGAGAAAATAGGAGCAGGAGAAGAACAGGGTGGAAAGGAAGGAAAGATTAGGAGAGACAAATGAATGAGGAAAAAGAAAAAAGAGACCTAAGTAAGAAGAAGAAGGACAGAGAAGAGAAGAGAAGAGAAGAGAAAGGGAGGTAGAATAAGTAGAGAAGGATAAATGGATCTGGGAAGACAGGAGGGAGGAAAAAAAGATGAGAAAAGAATAGAGTAGGAAAGAGAAAGAGACAAGAGGGGAAAATAGAGACAAGGGGACAAATAACGAGAGAATTATATATACAGTTTATACACAGTTGTGTGTGTGTGTGTGTGTGTGTGTGTGTGTGTGTGTGTGTGTGTGTGTGTGTGTGTGTGTGTGTGTGTGTGTGTGTGTGATGTCTCTCAGGTGTGAAATGAAAACATGTTTAAAGAGAAACAGATTTTTTTTTTTTTTTGTATCACTTCATGTTCAGGAGTTTATCACCTCACACACTGTTTATCTCTATTATTATCACACACAGAGGTGTTTATACACCGTCATACATTTGTCATTGTGCGCGTGTGTGTGTGTGTGTGTGTGTGTGTGTGTGTGTGTGTGTGTGTGTGTGTGTGTGTGTGTGTGTTAGTGTGTTAGGTTTTCCCCTGCTCTCGCTACGCTGCAAAGAGTAGCGAGTGGCATACTTCCGCATTCCACTGCACGCATTCCAGCGCTATTCAAAAACTCTCCGTCGGACTTTTCTTTTCATTCATGAACTCACGTTTTGTTTACCTCTGCCATGTGCGTTTGTGTTTTCGTTCACGTCATGTCTCCGCCCCCCATGTTCTACCATGTGCATATGTTTTGGTTATGTCATGTCTCCACCTCCTTATTCCTTATTGGTTCATGTGTTTCTCATTCGTTCTGTGTAATTATGAGTTTCAGGTGTCGGTGATTTTCTGTCTGTTTAAATGCCCCGCTCCGTGTCCGCTTCGGGGCGGAGTATTAGTTTAGTTTAGATTTATTTTAAACTTAACCTGGATATTTCCATAGCTCTTTGTCCGTGGTTTCCAGACCACCTCCTAGCCGTGCACGTTTATCCCGTAGCTCGTAATTCGTGGTTCCCAGACCACCTCCCAGCCTAGCGTATTTATCCCTGTGTTTTCTGGATTTACTACCTTTTTGGATGCCTCTTCGGCTAAGTACATTATTATTTTGGATTATGGTTACCCTTTTGTTCATGGATTTATGTTTGAGCGTGTTTTTTGTGTTCCTTTACTTTTGAACTTCCTGTTACTAATAAAGTGACGTTTCCCCTGCGCATGCATCCTGACTCCCTCATCCTACTACACACCATGTGTCGTAACAGAATACTCCGCCTAAAAAATGGATGCAGCGGGGAAAGCGAGGGCACGCCACGCCATGCCATGCCACGCCATATTTAAAATGCCTGCTCATGATGCCTTTTTTTTTTCCTCAGTGGACTTTCGTCTATCCTCCGGACGACTTTGACGGCTTTGCCACTTTGCCTCAATGCTTTTTGTTGCAGGCACAACTTTATTTTTTGAGTTTGGAGGACCCCAAACCCGACGAAGAAGAGTGGTTGGGGTTCCTCCTGTCTCATCTGGTCGGCTCTGCTCGCCAATGGGCGGAGCTTCACCTCGCCAGTAGATCCACGAAGCTCCAGACAGTTTCGGGCTTTGTGGATCTACTGGTCCAGGTGTTCGGAAGCCCAGACTTCCAACCCGACCTCAGGACCTTTTTGGGGAGGGACCGTCTGGGCGACCGACCTAGTCAAAAGTTCCTGGAGTTTTATGAGAGTAAGCGGGCTAACGTGGCGGCCTACACCTCTCATCGCCTAACCCAGGAGCGCCACCTGGAGGTAAACATGGCAACCTCCAGCCCCGAGCTCCAGCCGTAGACTCAGCAGGAAGTCTCCTCCACGGAGCTACACCTGGAGGTTAACGTGGCGACCTCCAGTCCCAAGCTCCAGCCAGAGGCCCAGCAGGAGGTCTCCACAGCGGAGCTGCTCATGGAGGTTAACATGGCGACCTCCAGCCCCGAGCTCCAGCCAGAGACCCAGCAGGAAGTCTCCTCCACGGAGCTACACCTGGAGGTTAACGTGGCAACCTCCAGCCCCGAGCTCCAGCCAGAGGCCCAGCAGGAGGTCTCCACAGCGGAGCTGCCACTGGAGGTTAACATGGCAACCTCCAGCCCCGAGCTGCAGCCAGAGACCCAGCAGGAGGTCCCTTCAGCTGAGCTGCTCTTGGAGGTTCAAGAGAAAACCTCCACTCCAGTCCTGTGCATCCCAGAGATTCAAGAGGAAACCTCTTCTCCTGGCCTGCTCATATCGGAGGTCCACGAGGAAACCTCCGCCCAAGCCAAGTTCTCATCAGAGGTTCGAGAAGAAACCTCCGAAGTCAAGTTCATGTCAGAGGTCCACGGGATGACCTCTTCCCAAGCCCAGTCCATGTCTCAGGTCCATGGGATGACCTCTTCTCAAGCTCAGTCCATATCCGAGGTCCAAGGGATGACCTCCGTTCCAAGTCCTAGCCCATGTTTTAGCGCAACTTTGAGTCCCTGTCCAGGTTCCTGCCCTAGTCCTAGTCCACGTCCAAGTCCATGTCCCGGTTCCTGCCCTAGTCCTAGTCCATGTCCAGGTTCCTGCCCTAA
The DNA here is from genome assembly GCA_023630585.1 of Cranoglanis bouderius. NCBI lineage: Eukaryota > Metazoa > Chordata > Actinopteri > Siluriformes > Cranoglanididae > Cranoglanis > Cranoglanis bouderius. Next base: position 31,713,177 of record CM042538.1, read on the forward strand.
TTCTAGTCCATGTCCAAGTCCATGTCCAGATTTTTGCCCTATTCCAAGGCCAATTTCTGATCCAGTTCCCAGTCAGGTTCCCAGTCCTGTTCCCAGTTCTGCTCCCAATCCTGTTCCCAGTCCTGCTCCCGTTCCCAGTTCCAGTCCAGTTTCTAGTCCAGTTCCTAGTTCAGTTCCATGTCCAAGTCCAGGTTCCGACCCTGTTCCTAGTCCAGTTCCTAGTTCAGTTCCATGTCCAAGTCCAGGTTCCGACCCTGTTCCTAGTTCAGTTTCATGTCCAAGTCCAGGTTCCGACCCTGTTCCTAGTCCAGTTCCTAGTTCAGTTCCATGTCCAAGTCCAGGTTCCGACCCTGTTCCTAGTCCAGACCTAGTCCAGTTCCTGATTTAGTTGCTAGCTACATTGGTTTAATTTCTGGATATGTTTTTGCTCTCCTTCTCAGTTCGGAGGCTGATTTAACTCCCAGCTCCGTTTCCATCTCTGTTTCGAACCCAGCTCACTCCACTGTCTCCTCCACTGTCTCTAATTACTTTTCTAGTTCTGCAGCCAGTCCAGTTTCAGAAGCTGTTTCTAATTTATTCTCCAGCCCTGTCTCCAGCCCTGTCTCCAGCCCTGTCTCAAATTTAATTTCCAACTCTGTTTCCAACCAAGTTTTTGATTTTGTTTATGGTTTTGGGTCTAACCTAGTTCTCCGTTCTGTTTCCAAGTCTTTCTCGAAGTCTGTTTCCAAGTCTTTCTCGAAGTCTGTTTCCAAGTCTGTCTCGAAGTCTGTTTCCAAATCTGTCTCGAAGTCTGTTTCCAAATCTGTCTCGAAGTTCGTTTCCAAGTCTGTCTCGAAGTCTGTTTCCAAGTGTTTCTCGAAGTCTGTTTCCAAGTCTGTCTCTGATCCAGGTGCCAAAGCTGTTCCTGATCCAGGTGCCAAAGCTGTTCCTGATCCAGGTGCTAAAGCTGTTCCTGATCCAGGTGCCAAAGCTGTCCCTGATCCAGGTGCCAAAGCTGATTCCGATCCAGGAGCTAAAGCTGACTCCGAACCTGGTTCCAGGCCAAGCTTCAAGGCAAGCTCCAAGCCTAGCACCGAAACAAGCACCAGATCAAGCACCAGATCAAGCACCAGGTCAAGCACCAGGTCAAGCACCACTCCAAGTTCTCGTCCAAGTTCTCGTCCAAGTCTCAAAGGAAAACCTGACACGCTCTGCTCTGGTTTCGGGACACTGGACATAACCAGCCTCAGGTCCTGGAGGGCAGAGGTTAGGATCCTGCCCAGGGGCCCAGGTCCACCAAAGTGGATGGAACTTGCAGCGCTTCGGGAGCCGCGCCTTGGGGGGGGGGGCTCTGTTAGGTTTTCCCTTGCTCTCGCTATGCTGCAAAGAGTAGCGAGTGGCATACTTCCGCATTCCACTGCACGCATTCCAGCGCTATTCAAAAACTCTTCTTTGGACTTTTCTTTTCATTCATGAACTCACGTTTTGTTTACCTCTGTCATGTGCGTTTGTGTTTTCGTTCACGTCATGTCTCCACCCCCCATGTTCTACCATGTGCATATGTTTTGGTTATGTCATGTCTCCACCTCCTTATTCCTTATTGGTTCATGTGTTTCTCATTCGTTCTGTGTAATTATGAGTTTCAGGTGTCGGTGATTTTCTGTCTGTTTAAATGCCCTGCTCCGTGTCCGCTTCGGGGCGGAGTATTAGTTTAGTTTAAATTTATTTTAAACTTAACCTGGATATTTCCGTAGCTCATTGTCCATGGTTTCCAGACCACCTCCTAGCCGTGCGTGTTTATCCCGTAGCTCGTAATTCGTGGTTCCCAGACCACCTCCCAGCCTAGCGTATTTATCCCTGTGTTTTCTGGATTTACTACCTTTTGTGGATTACTGTGTTTACTTTGGATTACTGCCTTTTTGGATGCCTCTTCGGCTAAATACATTATTATTTTGGATTATGGTTACCGTTTTGTTCATGGATTTATGTTTGAGCGTGTTTTTTGTGTTCCTTCACTTTTGAACTTCCTGTTACTAATAAAGTTTCCCCTGCGCATGCATCCTGACTCCCTCATCCTACTACACACCACGTGTCGTAACAGTGTGTGTGGCTTGATATACGAATAGGAAGAGAAACTAAAGATAGTTTTTAATTGTATTCATTTATTTTACAGATTAATATTACGAATATCGCTCTAACTATGAAGATGGATTTCATACGCGACTGTTTTGAAATGTTACTCCGATTCAGATTTAATCAAGCCGTGTTTAAATGAAGAGTGTACACGCTATTTCCGCTTTTCTCAGTATCCTGACACACTGCACTAGCGTAGGAGTTCACCAATTTCTCCGTCCAACTACCTCCGCTAGTTAATCCACAACATCGAGTGACTCAGTGGAACAACAGAAGTTAAAAAAAAAGAATAAAATAAAAAACTAACACGAAAATATGCCAAAATGTTTACTGAATATTAGGGTTGTAATAATACACTGTGGTAACAATCCAATTCTCAGAAGATTTTGAACCAAATTTGAATGAAAAAAAAATGATGCACATTTACAATGCAAACAATGTGCTTTTCTGTGTATGAAACTAAATAAATCCAAACTCACAAAGTTTAATATCGTAAACAAACTGTACTACAGGTCCACCATATCTTAAAAATAAATAAATAAATAAATGTATAAATTCTCCCAAACATTTTGACTGAATAAACAGTGTCGAGTGAAACATAATGAGCTCTGTAGCAGAAATAGAGCTCCAAAGTCGGCTAAAATGGCCGATTTCCGCTTTCTCTGGTGTAGTGTGAAAGCTACTGAAGAGCACTTTTTAACTGCTATAACGTAGTTGTGTAACCGTATAACGTATTTGTGTTGGTCATTAGAATCTCGGAGGCTCTCCACATAAGAACGTGATCACGTGATCAGCATGCTCTCTATATATTTTAACTCTATGTGCAGATTTGGACGGCTGGTGTTCAAACAGTGCAACTGCATTACATGCATAATTAATAGAAAACTGATTTCCACAATTTTAATTGCACATTTCCACGATGCACATCGTCACATTTTTTCATCACGATGCATCGTGTTACACCCCTACTGAATATGGATTTAGAAATGTGATGGTAAATAACAAGGAGGAACCAAAATGCCAAGGCGGGGTCGGATTTGGCCAAAAAGTTTGGGAATTCCTGGTGTAACGAGTCAAGCCGCAATTCACGGCACCTTGTGCTCAGGTCAGTCGTCCACACCCACTGCTTAAAAGGCATAAAACTCAGCATGGGGACTTTATTGCTATCAGAACACGACAACAACCAACATAAACAGAGCTAAATAAACATTTCCATGATGCCCCTGATGAATTAATGCTCAGTAGAGCTCATTTCACTCTTTGATGCATCCCTTGGCATTGTAGTGAATCAGAGTCAGCGTTTCTATAGTAACAGCTCAATCACAGGGAGTCCACATAAACGGGTTAAAAAAGTGTGTAATTATAGATATGTTGAAGTTTTCTAAAAGCAAGGAGATGTTTATGTAACATTTATGGAAGGAGTCTCCAGTGTCAAGGACGAAGCTGTAACTTTACATTTTCCGACATCTTCAGGACAGAAGAGCTTACGCTTTGTAGTTTCTTGGTAAAATGATCACGATCCAGAATTCAACCAGTAATATTAGTGCTCTGTCGGATCAGAGAAGTGATTTAAAATATGAATGAGGGCTTAGTGGAGAATCACTACAGTGTGAGGACTGAACTGAACCATTTAATGGATTTCTGGATAACACAAAAGATCCAGAGAGACCATTTCCCCGGTCAGAAGCTGCTCATCGCTGCTCATGGTGTTCTATTGTCCTGAAAAACGCTGAGATACGGAGTTCAACAGAGAGAGTCAGGTGATCACATTCCCACCTGAACGATCTACTGTGTCTCCTTTATCCAAACGTCTGCGAGATAAAAACTCGCCAAAGGAAAAAGAAACAACGGAAAGCGCTGGAAATTCATTCCACTGCCATTTCTTTTGAGAAGACTTGATGATAAAGGTGTAGCTGATGAGCTTCTACACGACCTGAAAGACAGGGTGGAGTTAGAGAGCTTTCTGAGTATGGGCTACAAAAAAACTCATCAAAATATATCAATGAGATGTTCCTATATTAAATGTGGAAAAGTGTCTATATTACTCTTGGGGAAATTTGATACTTTAGTGAATCAAATGATCAACTATCTCACTGCAATATCGCACTGTTCGTTCATTTATACACACAGCACTGATAGAACTCCAGCCCAGAAGCACGGTTTCTCCATATGATCGCTGGGAGATCGCTCAAAGGGGCGGAACCTAGTAACCAACTGCTTACACAACTAGTATACACTGATCAGCCATAACATTAAAACCACCTGCCTAATATTGTGTAGGTCCCCCTTGTGCCACCAAAACAGCTCTGACCCGTAGCGGCATGGACTCCACAAGACCTCTGAAGGTGTGCTGTGGTATCTGGCACTGAGACGTTATCAGCATATCCTTTAAGTCCTGTAAGTTGTGAGGTGGGGCCTCCATGGATCGGACTTGTTTGTCCAGCACATCCCACAGATGCTCGATCGGATCGAGATCTGGGGAATTTGGAGGCCAAGTCAACACCTTGAACTCTTTGTCACGTTCCTCAAACCATTCCTGAACAATTTTTGCAGTGTGTCAGGGTGCATTATCCTGCTGAAAGAGGCCACCGCCATTAGGGAATACCGTTGCCATGAAGGGGGGTACTCGGTCTGCAACAATGTTTAGGTAGGTGGTACGTGTCAAAGTAACATCCACATGAATACCAGGACCCAATGTTTCCCAGCAGAACATTGCCCAGAGCATCAAACTACCAGGTATACGCCACAAGACCTGACATTTTGGAGATGCTCTGACCCAGCCTTCAGCTCGTCTGTATCGTTGGGTCTGGTGTCTCTCATCTTCCTCTTGACAAAATTCAGGTCAGGCGAGTTGGCTGGCCAATCAAGCACAGTAACACCATGGTCAGTAAACCAGTTACTAGTAGTTTTGGCTCTGTGGGCAGGTGCCAAGTCCTGCTGGAAAAGGAAATCAGCATCTCCATAAAGCTCGTCAGCAGATGGAGGCATGAAGTGCTCTAAAATCTCCTGGCAGACGCTGCATCGACTCTTGACTCGAGAAAACACAGTGGACCAACACCAGCAGATGACATGGCACCCCGAATCATCACTGACTGTGGAAACTTCACACTGGACTTCAAGCAACAAGGATTCTGTGCCTCTCCACTCTTCCTCCAGACTCTGGGACCTTGATTTCCAAATGAAATGCAACATTTACTTTCATCTGAAAAGAGGACTTTGGGCCACTGAGCAACAGTGTTTTGAGTAGAAAGGTGTTTTGAGTTAATTCGCTGATTAGAGTCTTCTCAGGTCCACATCGCTGTATTATAAATTCTTTATTCTGATATTTGAGATACTGGGTTTTTCCAGTATCTCATTTCCATGAGCTGTAAGCAGTAATCATCAAGATTAAAACAAAAAAAGGCTTGAAATATTTCACTTTATGTGTAATGAATCTAGAATATATGAAAGTTCCACTTTTTGAATTAAATTACTGGGGAAAAAATGAACTTTTCCACGATATTCAAATTTTTTTTAGATGCACCTATATATATACAGTATACATACCATATATGCTACAATAACACACACCTGTGCTTCCACTGTTTTTCCACTGCTTCTGACTGAGGGCAAAAATCTCATATCACTATACTGGAAGACATTGTCACGATATGCAAAATATACATGTGCTGAGATTTCACTAAGAAAGTTACACTCTTAAATAAACCCCTACAACAGCGAGTGTTTTCCTATCTGTTTCAAAGCACTCTTTTTTTTCCCTACCCCCCAGTTTTCAGCGCTCTTTTAAGATTATTCTTCGTCACTCTGTACGAGATATCAGAAAACTCTGGCCTGAATTCTATAACAGTCTGTGTGATAACGTCTCAGATTATACGATGAGGATCCTCCATCGACAGACCTGCCATGAAGGAAAAAAGATTACGTTCTGCTCACTTAATTGATCATAAAAAAATTTTTTCTCTCCATTAGCACGTTTAATTTATCACCACCAGCGTATCTGTAGCTGTCCTGTCAGTTTGCCGTCCTCCTGTTGGTGAATTTTAGACTGTAGGAGCTGGAGAAAAATGTGTGCGAGAGCAAAGAAGTGACAGAGATCGAAAGAACGACAGAGCAAAAGGGCTGAGAAGATTCAATTTAAAGGTTCAGAAGGTGTTAGGTTTTATTGCCATGTGGACAGAAAGTTCATTTCTCATTTAAAAAAAAAAAAAAAGAGGACAGAGACGAGGACAGAGACCTCCTGGCCTTCTGGAAAATGTTCTGAGGAGTCGTGAGGAGGACACTCAAAGAAAACAACACAAACCGCATCACCGATAAATCCACAATATCACCCATTACACCACTTCACTGTGAATTCTGGATTCTGATTGGTCAGGGGGTGTCACGGTAGGAAAGCGTGTATATAATACGTTATCGTTTCTATAGTAACAGCTCGTTCACAGGGACTTGTACGATGGACAGTCCACATTAACGGATTTTAAGAAGTTTTCTCCAAAGGTAAGGAGATGTGTGTTTAACATTTATGGAAGGAGTCTCCAGTGTCAGAGGAAAAGCTGTATTGCCATGCGGTTATAGGAAAGTAATCAACTTTAAGCTGGTACGGTGATATAATATCGATACTGTGATCACCTGTTGCACTTCTCTGAGATAGCGTAAGTATCTTTTGGGAATTTTTTAAATTTATTTAATTATTTTTAATACCAATTACAAACTTTGACTATTTAAAATGGTTATATATTAACAGTTTACCAATTTCCCCATCCTTTTTACTGTCAGTTTACTGCTGTAGACATTTATTGAACAGATTTTTATTTAAAAAAAAAAGATTTATTTTAAAATGCAGTACAATTGAATTTCTGGCAATTTGTTAACAAGCCTTTTCTTTCTTTCGTTCTTTTTCGATTTAATAAAATTACGGGGGAAACAATTGTGAAAGAGAGTGAAAAAGGTGAAGAAAAGTTTGCATTAAAGATAAAAGAAGGGAAAGAAGCTGAAAAATACACACCAATGAGAGAAAAAAAGGAATAAGGAATAGTGATGTTTATTAACTCATCCACAAATTAATCAGTTTGTTGACAAACATCGTGATACATAACGTGATATGATATTTTGGTCGTATCGCCCCACCCCTAACTTCTGTTCGTTACTCTCACGCCGCGGTCAATAATCCTACACTAACACCCGAATTAATACTTACTGAAATATGAACTGATGACGAGTTAAGGCGTGTACTAATCACGAACTAATGAAGAGTTAACCTTCACTACGACGTGCGTCTTACAAATTCATGCGTGAATAACGACCACCTTAAAGGGACATTTCACCCATAAATGAAAATTCCGTCATCGTTTACACACCCTCATGTCGTTCCAAACCTGTATGCATTTCTTTCTTCTGTGGAACAAGAAAGAAGATATTTTGAAGAATGTTGGTAACCAAACCGTTTTGGTGCCCATTGACTTCCACTGTATGGACAAAAAAAAACAAAAAACACTGATACATTTCTCAAAATATCTTCTTTTATGTTCCACAAAAATAAAAATAAAAAGTCAGTCATATAACAATATGAGGGTGAGTAAATGATGACAGAATTTTCATTTTCGGGTGAACTGTCTCTTTAAGTGCATGTTAGTACATGTTTGTTAATTAATTAATGTATTAATTAACATGTAGGGGTAAACTAAATCAAACACGCTCTATAAGAAAGAATACGAATTAAACGTGCATCATTTCAAATTGTTTATATCCTTATCGAACGTCGGAAGACTTCAATAATTTAATCTCAACCCGTTTTGCGTCATTCTCCATCCATTTCTCTTCAAATCCCACTGTAGTACCAGTACATGCTCTGGTCTAGTTTACCCCTACGTGTTAATTAATACATTACAAACATGCACTAACACGTAGTTAAGGTGGTCGTTATTCACGCATTAATTCATAAGACTCACGTCGTAGTTAAGATTAGCTCTTCATTAGTTCGTGATTAGTACACGCCTTAACTCATCATCAGTTCATATTTAAGTAAGTATCAATTCAGGTGTTAGTGCATGATTATTCACGTGTTACCAAAATAATTTACATAAAATAGAAAAGTCAACCGAACCAAGCATCTTAAGTTTGTTCCACTTTTCATTAAAAATGGTGGTTCTGTGCTAAGTAGCGGAACATGAAGGTGACAGAGCCTCTGATCCTCTGAGTGTAGAAATATTTTATAAATCTAAAATGAAGTTAAAATTTTTATGAATGCAAAATAAAATCATTAAACCGTGAGAATTTAACGCCATGTTTAATGCAGGCGCTGCTGAAAGCTCTGTTTAAAGTGTGTAATAGCTCTGTGTGTGTGTGTGTGTGTGTGTGTGTGTGTGTGTGTGTGTGAGAGAGATGTGAGATCGGTCCTTATGGCAGCAGGAGATTTACACACACACACACACACACACACACACACACACACACACACACACACACACAGGAAGAAGAACAGTCACACGGCTTAATATTTATGCTGCTCAGGTTTCCCCTCAGTGTGTGTGTGTGTGTGTGTGTGTGTGTCTGTGTGTGTGTGTGTGTGTGTATGTGTGTTTAACATTGCTATGACTTGTGCTATTTTTAGACTCCGTGTTGATCTTCTGCAGCCTGAAATAGCTGAACGAGAGCAATGTGCATATCACACACACACACACACACACACACACACACACACACACACACACACACACACACACACACACACACACACACACACACACATTCATATCTATGAGGAAAAGCTGCAGGGGGCAAATAGACTCCCTGCTGATACAACACATACCTGCAGGCATTGTGCCGCTTTCAGTGTGTGTGTGTGTGTGTGTGTGTGTGTGTGTGTGTGTGTGTGTGTGTGTGTGTGATGAAGGTGATCAGAGACTCTGAATCTTCTCCCCGAATCCCCGCCCAGCTGACATCACGTCTGTCTCCATGGTGACATCTCTGCAAAGAGGAACTTGGCCAAAGAAAAGAAAGCGTAACTAACACACACACACACACACACACACACACACACACACACACACACACACACACACACACACACACACACACACACACACACACCACAGCTGCATACAGAATGCTTCTTTAGTTCTTTATGTACAGTTGCAATCAAAATGATTCAGCCCCCAGTGCAAATCAGGTTTATTGTCAATATTTACAGACTTTCAGCTGTTTGCAATGAACAAATCAAACAAAAGCAATTGAAATAGTTCAACACAACGAATGCTTCAAGTGGTTTCCCCAAATTCTACTGAAAATGCAACTTATAATGACTTCTCCAGTCTCAAAATTATTCAACCCCCTGAATAGAATCCCTCACAACAATAGAAATATGCAAAACAGGTGTTGTCTCAAGCACACTTGATGCAACTAATCAAGGGCTTCATTAGTTGCACCAGGTTCATTAGCTGCTTGAGCTGGAGCACATGAAATACCTGAACTGGCTAGGGGCAGAAAATACATGAAATACCTGGACGTGGCAGAAAAAGGAAGCTATCAACAGCTACAACCAGATTTCTGAGAAGGCAGGTTGTGAAAAACCCTCGAGTGACTGCAAAAGAAGGATCAGCGGTATGTCTGGAGAAAGAAGAATGAAAAAAGAACACTCTGTCCACAGTCAAGCATGGTGGTGGCTCGGTGATGCTCTGGGGCTGCTTTGCATCCTCTGGCACTAGAAACCTGCAGCGTGTGGAAGGCAAGATGGATTCACTGAAGTATCAGGAAATCCTAGGAGAAAACGTCATGCCGTCCGTGAGGAAGCTGAAGCTTGGGCGTCATTGGACCTTCCAACAGGACAATGATCCCAAGCATACCTCAAATTCCACCAAGGCTTGGTTGCAGAAGAAGTCCTGGAAGATTCTACAGTGGCCATCACAGTCACCTGACTTGAACCCCATAGAAAATCTCTGGTGGGATGTGAAGAAGGTGGTTGCAGCACACAAATCCAAGAATATTACTGAACTGAAGGCCATTGCTCATGAGGGATGGGCTAAGGTTCCTCAGGAACGCTGCCAGAAGCTGGTGTCTGGCTCTGCATCTCATTTTCAGCAGGTCATAACAGCAAAAGGGTCTCTACTAAGTACTAAAGATGCTTGTCATGAAGGGGTTGAATAATTTTGAGACTGGAGAAGTCATTATAAGTTGCATTTTCAGTTGAATTTGGGGAAACCACTTGAAGCATTCGTTGTGTTGAACTATTTCAATTGCTTTTGTTTGATTTGTTCATCGCAAACAGCTGAAAGTCTGTAAATGTTGACAATAAACCTGATTTTGCACTGGGGGGAATCATTTTGATTGCAACTGTATATGATGTTACTGAACCAAAACACTGCCTCTGATGATTTAGACACATAGATTACGCAACGTTAAACTGGTGGCAATAAGCTTCCAGTAGCTGTTAGTGAGCTGTTAGTGAAGGAAACTTCACACACACATTTAATTTCTGTTCAACTATTTCTTCAAGTGTTTGAAAGGCCAGGATCTTTAGTGTAAAAAGATCAGTCCAGGAACATTAGTCTAGCAACTTTCATCTAAAATAAAATTTAGTCCAGGAAATTTAGTCTGGGAACTTTAGAAATTTTATCATAGGAACTTCACTCTAGAAAATTTAGTCCATGTACTGTAGTCTAGAAACTTGAACTTCTTTAGTCTAAGTCTAAGTCTAAGTTCAGGAACTTTAGTCTTTAGTCACTTTAATAAAACATTTTGGTCTGGAAACATCAGTCCAGGAAAACAAGTGAGATGGACAAGCAACTAAGAGAAATTAGAAAGAACAAAGCGCAAGATAAAGAGAATGGGTGAAAGAGTAGGAGAGAAGGTAAGAAGAACAGACAAGAAAAATACAGACAATGGAAACACAGAACACTACTCAGGAACCGGTGGAGGGACAAAGATAGTGGAAAAGACAGAGAGAGAAAGATAAAAAATAAAGAGAAAAGAGTAAGACGTAAGAATTAGAGAAAGTGGGGGATAGAGAGAGGAGTAAGGGAACAGGGCGTAGGGAACAGGGCATAGGGAACTGGGTGTAGGGAATAGGGAGCAGGGAATAGGGTGTAGGGAATAGGGTGTAAGGAACAGGGCATAGGGAATAGGTTGTAGGAAATAGGGTGTAGGGAATAGGGCATAGGGAACATGAAGAAGGGAATAGGGTGTAAGGAAAAGGAAGGAGGGAATAGGGCATAGGGAATAGGGTGTAGGAAATAGGGTGTAAGGAATAGGGTGTAGGGAACAGGGCAAAAGGAATAGGGTGTAGGGAACAGGGCAAAAGGAATAGGGGGTAGGGAACAGAGCATAGGGAATAGGGGGTAGGGAACAGGACGTAGGGAACAGGGTGTAGGGAACAGGGCGTAGGGAACAGGGTGTAGGGAACAGGGCGTAGGGAACAGGGTGTAGGGAATAGGGGAGAAGGTTACAGTGATAGTGAGAATGGCTGCGCTGCAGTGATGTTTTAAACTGCTCCAAGACTATTTATAGCCAGACTGCGCACACACACACACACACACACACACACACACACACACACACACACACACACACACACACACACACACACACACACACACACACACACACACCTACCTGAGCTCCAGCTGGCTCGGGTGCATGGCTGCTGCAGCAATACTCCTGCAGTCTAATCAGATTTCAGTGGTTTTACACACACACACACACACACACACACACACACACACACACTCACACACACACACACACACACTCACATGCACACAAAATATAAAGCATTTCCTATTTAACTGGCAGTCAGTCGACTTTACACTGGTCCAGGAACTTTAGCACAGGAATTTCAATAAAGGAATTCTGTTTTTACAAAAATAAATAAATAAAAAAGCCTGAGAATTTCAGCAGTGGAATTTTATCCAGACCTTAATTCTTAGTTTCTGAATTATGAATGAAAATTAAGACATATTTCACGTCCTTACTGGCAAACAAAGTATGAAGGATATGAAGGAAAGTATGAAGAAGTCCCAGAATTACTTGCAAAAGTAAATGAATGAATTGACACTGCAGATGAACATGAACATTCACCTGCAGGAGGTAACGCTCTTAGTGCAGAGTGGGTCCTAATTTGAGCGCTTTTTTCTTTTTTTTTTTAGATGGGAGGAGGCGCCACGTTATCCCTCACACCACATGGCGACACACCGGGCGTGCTCCGATAAATTCTGACCGGGCTTCAATACATAATTCAATACAATTTTTTTCCCCCCAAAAAACACATTCAGAAGCGACACTGAAGTTTAGAACGTTATAAAAGTGACCTTCATAACCCAAACGATTTTTAAGACCTGTCAAAAATCGTATTTAAGACATTCGGATTATTGGCTTTTAGACTTGGGTAGTGGGAGCTCAGTGGTTAAGATGTTGGCTACTGATCGAAGGTCATGAGTTCAAACCCCAGCGCTGCCACTGTTGGGCCCTTGAGCAAGGCCCTTACTCCTCAGTTGTATAAATGTAAGTCACTCTGGATAAGGGCGTCTGCCAGATGCCATAAATGTAGACGTTTATAGGACCGGTGGAAACCCTGTATATGCCAGGAAGACCTGATAGACTTAGCAGCTCAGAGCTCTGTTTAATTTTAGGTTTGTTTCCCTGAACTGTTTTTGCTCTTTAAAAGGCGGACCTGTTCATAAACCGAATTTCCTCAAATTAGCGCTGACATTTTGCTCATGTTGTTCATTTTGAAATGCGGCGAGCTGGAGATCAGAGACACGGACTACAAACGCTGTCACTGTCCAATTATTCACAGTTCTTCCTCTGTCTTCTTTTCTCTAATCCCCTCTTTTTTCTCTCTCTCTCTCCATTATCTCACTCCAACACACTGTTCGTTCTCGTTCTCTCTCTCTCTCTCTCTGTCTGTCTGAACTGTCCACCTCGGCGCTAAAAGGGTAACTGGGTTAGAGAGACCGAGAGGAAGAGGGACATGAAAAGAGAGATACAGAGAGAAGTGAGGAGAAAGGTGGCACAGAAAACATGAAACTATATAAAAATAAAAATAAAAATTTTAATGACATTCTTTAAATATCGTGTACCATCAGTGATGTTTTAACATTATCTCTTATTGTTTTATTAAATGTGTAATTAAGAAATCTTTTGCCTCAGGTGTGAGACACTGAATGAGACATTTTCAGTTCCACCTTCCTAAATCTGTACAAAATTTAGTGAAGAAATTTTAGCTCACGAACTTCAGTCTATAAATATTAGTATAATTATAAATAAAACTGTATAGAACATTAGTCAAGAATTTTGGCCTACAGACTTGTCATGTTGCAGATTTAGCACAAAGCGTAAAAATTCCTGTTATAGAAACCAGGATCTTCTGACCAATCAGAATGCAGGATTCAGCGGCACCGTGGTATAACCGTAACTACCACTCAGTCCCCATTATACCCACTTAATGCAGGTCTAAAAGAAATCCTTCGACTCGTACAGTCCGGAGTGTAACATGAAATGCTCTGCTCACGTTTACACTAAAGCGGCCACCATCACTTCAGTCGAAATACACTCGACTTCACGGTTATCATAATTAGCCTGTAATTTCACTCATAATTGCACTCCATTAAATACAGGCTCTCTGAAAATTCTTATCTTTCTCTTCCTTTTTTCTGTTTTTTTTTTCTTCATTTCTCTCCAGCTGTGTTTTTGGGGTTGTTTTTTTGGGTTTTTTTCCCCCCACCGCTGTGTACTGCGGCACGGTCGGTCATTACTTACAGCTCCGTGGCCGACTTCACATAGCACAGAACACTGGAAATGGGACATGCATGAATATACACGGCAGCACACACACACACACACACACACACACACGCTGCAGTAAAATAAACCCCGGCTTCTTATGTAAGTTTAATTACAGAGCCTGAACTAGCCTGAGGATTTCTTCTTACAGTAATTAAACCACACAGACTGCGGCTCAAATGTTTTCTTTTCCTTCCCCTGCTAATAAACTGCATGTATCATTTATCAGATATAATATATCCGACACAATCAACACATTAGCCAGATTAGGGTTCAGATAGAATGATAAGAGAGAGAGAGAGAGAGAGAGAGAGAGAGAGAGAGAGAGAGAAATTTTACCACCAGTTAACACAGTGTCATTTGCATATTAGATGGGCATATGGTAATTATAAAATCTCATTTGCATAATGCTCATTGCTGGTTATTGTCTATCTGAAATTCTTTTCTAGCAAGAGTTCATTCAACTGAATAACGCTAACATGGCTAACACTGGACAGAATCCTACAATCTCTAGTTAGCATGATGTCTTGAATAAAGTCATATTTCCTGTCCTGTATTGTCCCCTTTGCTGCTCCACTTTCCTTATATGGCAAAGGCTTCCTGTTCTTGTTTTGTGTTGCTATGACACTTAATTAGTCACACCTGTTAGTCTGTGGCATGTCTGTTTGTCTTTCTGAGGATGTTTGTTTGTTTATTATTATTATTATTACTCATTACTGTTCACTAGATTCAACTCAGATGTACGAGCTGGGAACTCTGGACTTCACTGAGCTGCACTGCATTGTGGGATTGCACCTCCAGAACACTTCTACACTGGATTTCTCATCAATATAGATACAGGTGCATCTCAATAAATTAGAATGTCGTGGAAAAGTTCGTTTATTTCAGTAATTCAACTCAAATTGTGAAACTCGTGTATTAAATAAATTCAATGCACACAGACTGAAGTAGTTTAAGTCTTTGGTTCTTTTAATTGTGATGATTTTGGCTCACATTTAACAAAAACCCACCAATTCACTATCTCAACAAATTAGAATACTTCATAAGACCAATAAAAAAAAACATTTTTAGTGAATTGTTGGCCTTCTGGAAAGTATGTTCATTTACTGTACATGTACTCAATACTGGGTAGGGGCTCCTTTTGCTTTAATTACTGCCTCAATTCGGCGTGGCATGGAGGTGATCAGTTTGTGGCACTGCTGAGGTGGTATGGAAGCCCAGGTGTCTTTGACAGTGGCCTTCAGCTTATCTGCATTTTTTGGTCTCTTGTTTCTCATTTTCCTCTTGACAATACCCCATAGATTCTCTATGGGGTTCAGGTCTGGTGAGTTTGCTGGTCAGTCAAGCACACCAACACCATGGTCATTTAACCAACTTTTGGTGCTTTTGGCAGTGTGGGCAGGTGCCAAATCCTGCTGGAAAATGAAATCAGCATCTTCAAAAAGCTGGTCAGCAGAAGGAAGCATGAAGTGCTCCAAAATTTCTTGGTAAACGGGTGCAGTGACTTTGGTTTTCAAAAAACACAATGGACCAACACCAGCAGATGACATTGCACCCCAAATCATCACAGACTGTGGAAACTTAACACTGGACTTTAAGCAACTTGGGCTATGAGCTTCTCCACCCTTCCTCCAGACTCTAGGACCTTGGTTTCCAAATGAAATACAAAACTTGCTCTCATCTGAAAAGAGGACTTTGGACCACTGGGCAACAGTCCAGTTCTTCTTCTCCTTAGCCCAGGTAAGACGCCTCTGACGTTGTCTGTGGTTCAGGAGTGGCTTAACAAGAGGAATACGACAACTGTAGCCAAATTCCTTGACACGTCTGTGTGTGGTGGCTCTTGATGCCTTGACCCCAGCCTCAGTCCATTCCTTGTGAAGTTCACTCAAATTCTTGAATCGATTTTGCTTGACAATCCTCATAAGGCTGCGGTTCTCTCGGTTGGTTGTGCATCTTTTTCTTCCACAATTTTTCCTTCCACTCAACTTTCTGTTAACATGCTTGGATACAGCACTCTGTGAACAGCCAGCTTCTTTGGCAATGAATGTTTGTGGCTTACCTAGTGAACCAAACTGAGAGACCATTTTGAAGGCTCAGGAAACCTTTGCAGGTGTTTTGAGTTGATTAGCTGATTGGCATGTCACCATATTCTAATTTGTTGAGATAGTGAATTGGTGGGTTTTTGTTAAATGTGAGCCAAAATCATCACAATTAAAAGAACCAAAGACTTAAACTACTTCAGTCTGTGTGCATTGAATTTATTTAATACACGAGTTTCACAATTTGAGTTGAATTACTGAAATAAATGAACTTTTCCACGACATTCTAATTTATTGAGATGCACCTGTATATAGATAGACAGACAGACAGACAGACAGACATATAGATAGATAGATAACTTTATTCATCCCAGAGGGAAATTCATGTATTACAGCAGCACAGAGTTAGAAGTATACTAAAAATATACTAAATAGTAATCCAATCTAACATTATAAATGAAACAAAAAAAATGACATATACACACATATTTACAGCATTTGGCCCTTATCCAGGGCAACTTATATTCATCACATTTACACATTTGAGGGTTAAGGACCCTGCTCAAGGGCCCAGCAGTGGCAGCTTGGCAGGGTTTGAACTCATGACCTTCCGGTCAGCGGTCCAATATCTTAGCCACTGAGCTACCACTGTCCCAGAGGATACAAGCCACCCGGATATATATATATACACACACACACACACACACACACACACACACACACACACACACACACACACACACACACACACACACACACACACACACACATATATACACATATATACACACACAGGTGCAGCTCAAAAAATTATTAGAACATCGTGGAAAAGTTCAGTTCATTTTTTTCCATAATCCACCATCTCAAAATATTACAATAAAGAATTCATAATACAGGAATGTTGAACTTCTGAAAAGTATTTTAATTTATGCACTCAGTACTCGGGCGGGGCTCCTTTTGCACGAATTACTGCATCAGTGGGGCGTGGCATGGAGGCAATCAGCCTGTGGCACTGCTGAGGTGTTATGGAAGCCCAGGTTGCTTTGATAGCGGCCTTCAGCTCGTCTGTATCGTTGGGTCTGGTGTCTCTCATCTTCCTCTTGACAAAATTCAGGTCAGGTGAGTTGGCTGGCCGATCAAGCACAGTAACACCATGGTCAGCAAACCAGTTACTAGTAGTTTTGGCACTGTGGGCAGGTGCCAAGTCCTGCTGGAAAAGGAAATCAGCATCTCCATGAAGCTTGTCAGCAGATGGAAGCATGAAGTGCTCTAAAATCTCCTGGCAGACGCTGCATCGACTCTCGACTCGAGAAAACACGGTGGACCGACACCAGCAGATGACATGGCACCCCGAATCATCACTGACTGTGGAAACTTCACACTGGACTTCAAGCTACTTGGATTCTGTGCCTCTCCACTCTTCCTCCAGACTCTGGGACCCTGATTTCCAAATGAAATGCAACATTTACTTTCATCTGAAAAGAGGACTTTGGACCACTGAGCAACGGTGTTTTGAGTAAAAAGGTGTTTTGAGTTAATTCGCTGATTAGAGTCTTCTCAGGTCCACATCGCTGTATTATAAATACTTTATTCTAATATTTTTGAGATACTGGATCTTTCCGGTATCTCATTTCCATGAGCTGTGAGCCGTAATCATCAAGATTAAAACAAAAAAAGGCTTGAAATATTTCACTTTATATGTAATGAATCTAGAATATATGAAAGTTCCACTTTTTGAATTAAATTACGCGAAGACTTTACGCGTTACGCGTTCAACTATCGTCCAATCAGCTTATCCTAAGACTGGCTCAGTGCAAAATAGTGTCCCAGCACAGTGATGAGCTGTTATACCGCTCTACCGCTCCTTTCTACAGCGGCGCTGAGAGAGTCTTCTACTGAAAGATCTCCACTGTTTAACTAGTAGTGATGATAATGTGATGCTGAACGTTGCTGGAAAGTAAGGAGTGAGAAAAGAAGCTCTTGCTCTTTTGTATTTCAGAGCTGACATCAAAACCTGATCGTCTGACATTGTTTTCTCCTACTAAACACGATTTTCTAACTGTTCTCGTAATGTCCACACAACAGCTACCTTCTCACAGGAATAACGAGAATACAGCACCAACCGACAAGTTAGCACGAGAATCGCTAAGCACATCACAAATACATTAGCATAAATATATTTAATGTGTTTCCGGGTGGAGTTTTACTTTAAATGGGTTCTAATGATACAACACGCTCCGCTCTAGTTCTTCCCAACAAAGGTAGAAAAGACAAACCCCTGAAGGTAGCACCACAGGGGCATTAACTGTGGATTCCCATCAAATCTGATGTTAAGCTTTTGAAGCTGGAGTGTGTGGTTGTTGTTTTGTTTTTTTTTCTTTTTGTGTCGTCAGTCCATTTCATTTTACTTGACTGAGGGGAAGTCTTTGTAGTACAGTGGTACCTTGATGCTTACACACAATCAGTGCGATGATGATGATGATGATGATGATGATGATGATGATGCCAGTCCTGCATGAATAATGCTTTCAATCAATACAACCGAATCAAAGATGGCTTCAGTCATAACCGTGTTATTGTTCTAGCCATTGAGAGAAAACCTGTAAAACGCTCTCTCCTGCGGCATCCTGCCCCGAAAAAATCAATTAATTCTCAGTACGGCTTCTTCTGCCGCTCTGATATCAGAGCTGTAATAATCCATTCCCTCAGCAATGATATCAGATAAACGCTTGAAGAAGTGTGGCTTCGGATTCTGCTCCGTCTTGACGGCGGTTTTGTTTACGTCTGCTTTTAATCAGCGCTTCAATCTGTTCCTCACAGACACCCAGAGAGAGATGAGTGGCGAATATCAGATGAAGGATGCCATCATGCCTCCAGTTACGTGCAGGCTTTACTGTTAATCATAGACTCACAGGAAACTGCTGTATTACTGAGTGAAAGAGAGAGAGAGAGAGAGAGAGAGAGAGACATCGCCTCTAATCATCTCCGATCGTTGACGCTCAGATCATCTGCTTATTAATAATAAAATAACAAGGTGATGATTCCGTAAAACCGTTTCTCAGTCTTGCGGCTTTAATCCGCATTCACGGTACATTTTAGTGCTTTTCTCGATATAATAACATCCCGTTTAACCTCATTAACGCTGTGTTAATCACTCAAATTTGAAGAGGATTGCCAATTCATTTAGAAAATGATCAGCATTACTCAGCCTGCACGTTTCAGCGTGGTTTCTTGGTTCGATGCTGATAGTCAGCAAAAAAAAAAAAAAAAAAAAAAAAAAGCTGTATTTATTTTTAATGATTTATAAAAATGCTCCAGGATTCAGTACCTGCCAGATGTGTTCGTTACACTTAATTCCTGGATGCAAAAACTTTCAGCTCAGGAGTTTTAAGAGGTTTAAGTCCGGATCAACTCTCCAGCCAGCTCTATCGTGTCATCATGTTTTTCCTACTTTGATGACCTGGAAGCGTTCTGAATTTGTACTGATTAGACCTGCGCTGAGAGAGTTCGTCTGTGTTCCCCGTCTGGAGGAAGTGTGTGTGTTTTCCTCTTCCTGCACGCCTTCTCTTCACCCTGGAGGCCGCTTGCGGTAATTATACGCCTCTTAAAGCCCTCGTCCGGAGTAATTAAACAAAACCGGGAGTGTTAGGAAACAGATCGCTTGTCTCCTCCCTACTCCTTCTCCTCCTCCTCCTCCTCTTCTTCTTCTCTTTCTTCTGTCTCTTCTTCCATCAGTCTGTTTCTGTCCCGTGTGATTTTATTAGCCATGAGCATACGTCCTCGTTTATTTTATCTTTTCTTAGAAATCACTTTCTTTTCATTTGTGACTGCTTTGTTATAATTTTACTATGGTATTTTTTTTTTTATTTAGTCAGATGATGTTATTTTTATATACAGTACATTCCTCTGGTAAAATGAATTCATTAAAGAAAAAGATATTGAGCTGGGATTTTGCCACATTGTGTTATGAACACTACTTACTGTAAAATGCATTATGTTGATGATTTATATAACGCGTACAACAATGTGTATAATGAATAATAATGAATGCATTCGTAGTGTTACCGTTCTCGTTTCATTCTCATCGTTTTGTATTTCTTTTCTTTTCATTTCATACGGTTGCACTGCACATAAAACGCTTCCCCTCGAGTTTTTCCCCCTTTGTCCAGTTCATTTAGCTCATCAGCTCGTTAACACACTCTTAACGGGGTTAACACGGCTGCGTGAGAGAGTTTTAGACGGAGTGTGAGATCGGTATTTTTCAGTTCTGCTCCTTTGGTCGCCTCGTCTGCACGTTTCGGATCATTTTCAGGTTTTAACTCTCAGGTCTGTGCCTATTTTGGAGAGTTTTTCGATACCTAGGTTTAACAGTCAAGAAAAATGCCTAGGTCTTTGTATTATTTACTTCAAATCAGGGACGCAAGACCCACATTTCTCTCTGAGTTCACCAAGGTTTCGAAGAAAGTCCTGAAAAGAGGCTCCGATTCTGTTGCCTCATCTAATTTCAGTAAAGTCAACAGATAACCTACGACCAAGGATTCTGACATGTAGCTACATTCAAAGGTCAAAACCAGCAAGGACCAGAAACATGGCTTAGATTTAACGATAACCAACGGCAAGAAGTACTTGCGAAGACATGAGGGTATAAATACTTATGCACTCTCTTAGACAAATCAAGGGAAAACAAGGAATAGGTGAACACAATCAGGGAAACTATCCAATGACAAGGCGGGGACCAATACAGAAACCGAAGCCAAAGCGCATGGAGCTCGTTGCCATAGAAACCACGACA
The DNA here is from genome assembly GCA_023630585.1 of Cranoglanis bouderius. Lineage (NCBI taxonomy): Eukaryota > Metazoa > Chordata > Actinopteri > Siluriformes > Cranoglanididae > Cranoglanis > Cranoglanis bouderius. The sequence continues at coordinate 31,733,892 of CM042538.1, forward strand.
CTGTGTTACCAAGGTAATGACTAAAGCGTTTTTTTTTTTCTTATTAACTTCAAGAAAGAGAAAGAAGAGAGGCTGGTGAGGGAACGACTGTTTACAGCTGCTATAACGTAAGCGAGAACAGGAGCTAACTTGTTTTGTGAACATTAAATGTAACTAGAAATGGATAAAAAGTACGACTTGACGTTCTTTAACAACTATAAAATTGTAATCACGGAAAAACTGCTGTGGTATAAGAGGAATGCAACACTCGGAGCTGTGCGGTTAAAGGGAAATAACCAACTCCTCCCTTTCACATTTTATTCTCTCGTTCTTTTGCTTTATTTCCTCTGAGGTGTGTTTTTCTCTTTCTCCATCTCTGTCTCTGACAATTTGGCGTTGTGGACAGCATGGTGAGAGTTTCCATAGGGTTGCCATGGCAACTGCTGTCTCTCCCACTGGGACTCGATCAGACCGAGTGGTGCCTGTCCCATTCCACCTCTCTATTCATCCCTCCATTCTTCTATACCTCTGTCTTCACCTCCCTCATTTACAGTACCTCCATTCTCAAACTGCACCCCACTATAACTCTATTCTTTTCTATTCAGCTCTATTCCTCCATCTATCCAGCTATCCTTCATGCATACACTCTGTGCTCTCCATCCGGCGTTATCATCGCTCTTCCTCCATCTTATCTCTCCCTCCGCCTATCCATCTTAATTCTCTATCCATCCATTTATCGATCCATTCATCTTCTTTATCCACTCCTCTATATCTTCATTTTCTTCCCTCATCCATCCAAACATCCATTTATCCTTTCCTCCATCCATTCATCCTTCCACAATCTTCAACGTCTCCACTATATCTTCATTTTCTTCCCTCCCCCATCCATCCATCCATCCATCCACTCCATCTTCATTTTCCTCCATCCATCCATCCATCCACCCCCTTTGTCAACTACTGCTACTATCTCTTCATGTTTGTAACTCATCTATCCATCCATCCATCATTTGTCACCTACTACTACATTTTTGGTTTCTTCTCACCTATCGATCCATCCATCCATCCACCCTCTTTATCCACTTCTCTATTTCTTAATTTTCCTCATCCATCCACCCATCCATCCATCCATTCATCCTCTTTATCCACTCCACTATATATTGATTTTCTTCCCATCCATCCATGTTGTTTGTCCACATCTCTGTCTCTTCATTTTCTTCCCTCATCCATTCATCCATTCATCCATTCATCCATCCATCCAATCGCCAATTCATCAATTCATCCATTCATCCATCAATTCATCCTCTTTATCCACTATTGTCTTTCTATGTTTTAATTTGTTCTCTCCATCCATCTATCCTTTTCCTCCATTTCTGTCCTTTCCCTCAATCCTTTATCATCATTGGTTTTCCTCCATCATCTCTCCCTCCATTACCCCAGCCTCTTCTTCCATCCATACATCCTCTTCCATCACTCCATCATCTCTGTCTATCATTTATTCATCTCTATTATCCTCTATTTTTGTCCTTTAT
>CM042538.1:31737899-31820399 GCA_023630585.1 Cranoglanis bouderius
AGGAGGATGAAGATGAAGGTATGGATGGAGATGGAGAGGTAGAATAAGGGACAGATGAAGACAGACGGAGATGTAGAGGTAGAATAAAGGATGGATGAATTAATGAGATTGATGAAAGGAGAGAAATGTGGATGATGTAGGAAGAGGATGGAGAAATGACTGGGTGGAGGAAGAGATGATTGGGTGATGGAGGGATGAATGAAGAGGAATGGAATGATATCAGAGAAATTAATGGAGAGAGAGGTTTGATGGATAAAGGGATGAGGGAAAGGACAGAAGGACAGATGAAAGAGAGATGAATGGGGATAGAAATCAAGAGAGAAAAGATGGATGGAAGAATGGGTTAAAGAATGGATGAATGAATAATGAATGAATTGATGCATGGATAAATGCATGGATGAATGGATGAATGGATGGTTGGATGGATGAATGGGTTAATGGGTGGGTGGATGGGTGGATGGATTAATAGTTGGATGGATGGAAGAATTGGTTAAAGGATGGATGACTGAATATTGAATGGATGAATGGGTGAATGTATTGATGGGTGGATGGGTGGATGGATGGGTGAATGGATTGGTAGATGGATGGAAAGATGAATGGTTGGATTAATGGATAGATGGGTGGATAGATGACTGGGTTAATGGATGGACAGACAGTTGGTTGGATGGATGGGTGAATAATGAATGGATGCATGGATAAATCCATGGTTCAATGGATGGATGGATGGAAGAATGGGTTAAAGAATGGATGAATGAATAATGAATGAATGGATGCATGTATAAATGCATGGATCAATGGATGGATGGATGGATGGTTGGATTGAAGGCTGGATGGATGGATAGATGGCTGGATGGGTTCATGGGTGAATGGATAGATGGAAGGATGGATGGGTGAATGGATGAAAACAGCATGTTCAATGAGCGTGTAAAATTGAACCAAAATCCACACTAAACCCTCAACAATGTAAGTTGATCCACCAGTAAACTAATTAAACTCACAGCATAACATTCCACTCAACTCATGACCCCAAGCAGGGTTGGGGTGTAAGGTCAGGAGGTAAAAGGTCAGATGGTGAAAGGTCAGGAGGTAAAAGATCACTCACAGGGCACGGTGCGGAGGTAGAGGTTGTCCCGGATGATCTGCTGCAGTTCGTGGTCTAGAGAGCCTTTCTGAAAGCGAAGGCTGAGGTAGAGCCTGAGATCTTTATCTACAACTCCTCCTGAAACACACACACACACACACACACAGTGATGAGAGAATTCCAGTCAAATGAAGTGAGTTAAAGCTCATTCTTATCTCATCCATACACACACAATACACACTCATTCATTATGTTGCCTCGTGTTGTAGTACAAAAAAAAAAAAACAGAGAGAAAGAGGATCTGGTGGAGAGATGGATATCCAAATCATATATGAGATTGTGAGTTCTGTCCATGCTGTCTGGGTGGGAGGGGCATACTCTTTCTCCCCTGTCAATCACAGCAACACTAGCCAATCGTGTGTGTCTGTGAGCTCATGTATGCGTAAGAGGGCGGATAGCGCTTTTCCTCCGAGTGTGTAAAGATGCAGTTGGCTGGCTTCACGTGTCTCCACCCTCCCCAGTGGTGTGTGGGAATTAACCAGGACTAAATTAAGGAGAAAGCGGTGTGGGGCGGAAATGTGTCGACGGAGTGTGTGCACATTTCATTTATTAAAATGAGATACATATTTTGCCTCAGGGATAAATATACTAATATTATGCTGTATACACGGTAAGTGGTCGAAACTGGACAGGTGTGAGTTTTACAGTGATGACCTGAGCAAAAATAAACACAATAAACACACAGGAGTGTACAGACACGCTGCACACGAACTACACACTGAACGACATCACAGTCAGAATCGGAGAAATCTGAATAAACGTGTCAATTTAAAGTGGCGGATACAGATGTAGTAAACGTAACATCTGGAAGAACAACGCCGTGAAAAGTGGTACAGTCCAAATATTACTGTACAGTAAAGTATTGAGGTGAAGGAACCATGGGCGAGAGACACAGAGAGAGAGAGAGAGCGAGAGAGAGAGAGAGAGAGACAGAGGAAAAGAGAGACAGCAAATGAGACACACACACACACACACACACACACACACACACACAAGAAATCCAAATAAACATTCCCATGCATGGCGTTCTACAGATGCATGCAGAAAACTTGTCAACACTATAACACACACACACCTGTATACACACACACACACACACACACACACACACACACACACACTTTACAATCTCCGAAATGAGCGCAGATGCAAAAAGAGAATCAGCTGTTTCTGGAATAACCTACTTTTTGAAAATCCATTTACTCTCTCTCTCTCTCTCTCTCTCACACACACACACACACACACACACACACACACACACACGCCTGAGCGTGCTCCCTTGCATATCAATGAAACACACGTGCATCGTGTCATAAACGTCATAACAATCTGCAATGTGACCATAAAATCCATTTCACACTCACTCTCTCTCTCTCTCTCTCTCTCTCACACACACACACACACACACACACACACACACACACACACACATTGAGGACTTACAGGACACAGTAGGAAGGCAGCTCTCCTGCACAGCTCAGCTGGATGCTGCAGATGATGATGCGCGTCTGCATGCACTCGTGTGTGAGTGAACGTGTGTGTCATGTGTAAGAGAGGGTGTGTGTGTGTGTGTGTGTGTGTGTGTATTGTGTAGAGTGTGTATGCAGAGTCACAGTGAGCAGGTTCCTACGGCAGTGTTAAATCAGTCCCATGGTGCAGAGCCAGCACACACACACACACACACGCACACACACACACACACACACACACACACACACATTATACATTATCCAAGCATGCCTGAAAACTCACGCACACAATGAGTGAGTGTGAGAGCTCGCTCTCTCTCTCTCTCTCTCTCTCTCTCTCTCTCTCTGGTCAGAGCAAGTCATTATCAGGTCCTGTAGCTCCTCCTACCTCCAGATGGAGGAATTACAGGGCAGCAAAGACAAATATTGTCCTCACATCGTCGATCAGTGAACCTGCTCGCGTGAACACAAAGTGAGCTTCAGGTGATTAGGAGGATGTTTTTCTGTTCACCTTAAATTTACGTTTCATCATCAGCGCTGCCGTACATGTAGCTGTCCCGTGAATTTCTCGAGCTCCTATTGGTGGATTTTAGACGAGCGTCGTAGCAGCGCTCACGCTGACACAACTTTCTTGTTTAATCTCTTTGGTCACGGTGGCAGCAGTGACTGTATACATGAGTGGACGTTGTAATAAATCGGTCCCTCCAGGATTTAATGATCGCAGAAATTAACGCAAAATCAAGGAAACTCCATAATATTCGGAGGAGCTTGTACGTTTTCAAAATCACCGCAGATTTTCCGCAGATCAGGGCCGAGACGCGTCATGTGACGTCGTCACGACGCGCATTCAGCCAAAGCCCTCTTCGATTCACGTGCGTCGAACATGAGTACAGCTAAAAGGTCTCACTTAACAACAGACGTCGCAATATTTTTAAAAAGCCGCAACAAATTGTCTGGTGAATTGTTACTGTATGGCAACGGTGTGCAATGCTGGAAAGTATCATATAGTCAAAAATAATACAAAATGCATGAGATTACAATGACAGCATTTTCCACCTAGTCAGCATGTAAAAGTTATATCTTCTAGAAAGGAATTACAGCTGTAAACAGTATGTGGATGGATTTAAAAACTCTAACTGGCCGGAGCCATATCACCCTGCAGTCCTTGCCTGGGTTCCTGCTGAATCTAAGTAGGGTTGAGCCTGGCCAGTAACTAGATGGGAGACCTCCTGGGGGAAAACTAAGGTTGCTGCTAGAAATGGTATCAGGGAGGCCAGTAGGTGGTGCTCTCCCCGTGGTCCGTGTGGGTCCTAACGCCCCAGCATGGTGACAGGGACACTGTACTGTAAAAAAGAGCATGGTCTTTTGGATGACACGTTAAACCGAGGTCCTGACTCTCTGTGGCCATTAAAAATCCCAGGTCACTTCTTGTAAAGAGTAGGGGTATCACTGTCCTGGTTAAATTGCCCCTCTGGCCCTTGTCTATCATCCCCGAATTGGCTATATCTCTCCTCTCCACCTATAGCTGGTGGGCGTTCTGGTGCACCATGGCTGCTGTTGCATCATCCAGGTGGATGCTACACACTGGTGGTGGTTGAGGAGATTTCCCCCCCCATACTATCTAAAGCGCTTTGAGTGTCTAGAAAAGTGCTATATAAATATAACTAATTAAATTAATTATTATTATTATAAATTACACAAACATGTTTGGGGTGTTTTTTAATTCTTTCTCATGGATTCTTCATTCTTTTTCTTGAAACATATGACAAAATGTCTGAAATTACACCAGTTTTTCTTCATTTGAATGTGCAAAAATGTAAATATACTATTAGAGAAGCCTGGTGTATTTATTTATTTATTTATTTATTTATTTTTTGCCATGTAGGCCTGTTTCAATTCATGAATGCACACACCACAGTTCCATAATCGCAAGTTGTTGCCATATGGCAACAATTACATCTTACCATTTAACAGTGTACCTCAAATATATAAACTCGTTTAAACGACACAAAATAAATGGTAACTGTAAATGGTAAATGGTAAATGTGATTGCAGAAAATGAAGTGCAAACAGCTCTTCCTGGTCATGTGACATGGTTGTTGTTATGTCAACGTTAAAGCCCACTTTTTCCAGTTACATAGGAAAATCGTAGTTTGTATTATTGCCAATCAAAAAAATCGGAGATAAATTGTTTGTTGCCATATGGCAACACCATGCAGTAAAGAGTTAACAGGAAGGAGTCTCCAGTGTCAGCACTTTATAACAGTCACAGACCTTCGCAAAGCTTCACAGGATAGAGGAGTTTACGCTTTCTGGTCTCTTGGTAAAATGACAAGCTGAAACTAACTCGACTCTCGGAAGTTACACAACATTAAATCTAACATGGAGTAAATGTGTCGTTCATTAATAAATTTGTGAATTAATAAAATGTAATTGTTGATAAATCACTGTGGTATAAGCGGAATAACGGAAATAATCCACTTCAAGGTGGTAGCAGTAACTCATCATGCCACATCACACCACCCTGGTGTTGATTAGTTTCCTATAACCGCACAGTCTGGAGTGTGTCATTCTGTTCTAGTTACATACCAGCAGTTAAGGTGAGTGTAACACAATCACTAAAAACAACACTAACTCCAGCTGGTCATCGTTCTGTGTCTGTGTGGGAGTGTTTGATAAACACAGACTGATCAACTGTGTTTACTGTTCCCAAACCTATATGCTTCTTTTAACACACACACACACACACACACACACACACACACACACACACACACACACACACACACACACACACACACACACACACACACACACACACACTTTCTTTCCCAAACCTTTTCTTTTCTGTTTTTTATATTGTATTCCTTTAAAAATGCCATCCTTCCTGAATTTCTCTATAAAACCACTGCTGCTGAGTTTTTCTTTTCTAAAAAAAAAAAAAAAAAGAAAATAAAAACAACATGCTTTCTCTTTTTAAATTATTTTATTTTATCTTTCTTTCCATGTTCCACTACCTTGTGCATATTTCCCTATTTCATTTAACATCGATCATTCTGCTTTACTCTCTTTCTCTATCTTTTTTCTACATTTCACTTTCTCTTGGAATTTATTCTCTCTCTCTTTCTCTCTCTCTCTCATCTTACAGCCTGGCTAATCAAAAAATCAATACTCCTTCATTCTTTTACCCTAAACACACACACACACACACACACACACACACACACACACACACACACACACACACACACACACACACACACACACACACACACGCTTATGTATGCTGAAGTGTGTTTTATCTGTGTGCACAGATGTCCTGCTTCATTTTACCCACATCGAACTGCAGAAACCCATTTCATCTTTGAAGAGCATATCAATACTGCTGCATTCTACAACACACACACACACACAGACACACACACACACACACACACACACACACACACACACACACACACACACATGGAGGACTAAAACATACCTCCGACTGAGGAGTCGTCTTCAAAAATATAAGTGAATCAACATATCTCATAGTGAACGATCTCTGTTAGACAGACAGACAGATAGATAGATAGATAAATACAGTGGGTATAGAAAAGAATCACCCCCTTTAAAATAATCAGATTTTATTGCTTTTAAGCCTGAAATGAAGAAGGACACAGTTTTTGTTTTATCCAGCTGTATTTACTCAGTGTAACTTATAACATCCAAGTGAAAGATAGAACACCAACATGTCAGAAAAAAATAAAAAACAATCACTGAGTTGGAAAAAGGATCACCCCCCTCCTAAAAAGTCAATAAGATGTAGCTAATCACCTTCTCAATGGCACACAAAGCCATTTGACTTTCAACTGTGATCAGCTGTGGTCATTTTGATTAGCTCAGCATGAAAAGAGCTTTCCTGGAGCATTTTGTAGTGCAACTGAAGCAAACAATCAACTATGGGTGGCAAGGCACTGTCAAAAGATCTCTGGGAAAAAGTTGTGGACAGGCACAAGTCAGGAGATGGATACAAAAAAATTCAAAGCCTTTATCAATGCCTGGAAGAACAGTGAAGTCTATTATTAAGAAGTGGAAGGTATTTGGTGCAACACAGACCCTCCCTGGATCAGGACATCACTCCAAACTGGATGAAAGAGCCAGGAGGAAACTGGTCAGAGAGGCTACCAAGAGGCCTACAGCAACTCTGAAGCAGCTGCAGGTATTTATGACAAAGAGTGGTCATTGTGTGCAGGTGACAACAATATCACAAATTCTCCACAAATGTGGCTTGTATGGGAGGGTTGCAAGAAAAAAGCCACCCACGACTGAGCTTTGCAATAACACACCTTGAAGATTCTGAGGCCACATGGAAAAAGGTGTTATGGTCAGATGAGACTAAAATTGAATTATTTGGCCTCAACAACAAATTATATGTCTGTCGGAAATCCAATACAGCCCACCATCCAAATAACACCATTCCTACAGTAAAGCATGGAGGTGGTAATATCCTGTTATGGGGGTGTTTCTCTGCAGCAGGGACTGGAGCACTTGTCAGGATAGAAGGAAAATGGTTGGGGAAAAATACCCTCAAATTCTTGAGGAAAATCTGCTGCCCTCTGCCAGAAAGTTGTCAATGGGAAGAAGGTTTACCTTCCAACATGACAATGACCCAAAGCACACAGCAAAACTGACCACACAGTGGTTGAAGGAGAAAAAGGTGAATGTCCTTGCATGGCCTAGTCAGAGCCCAGACTTAAACCCCATTGAAAATCTGTGGAATGACTTGAAGACTGCAGTCCACAAACGGTCACCATCAAATTTAACTGAACTTGAGCAGTTCTGCAAAGAAGAGTGGGCAAATATTGCTAGATGTGCAAAGTTAGTAGAGACATATCCCAACAGACTAAAGGCAGGAATTAAAAAATTAAGGCAAATTAAAGCAAGGGGGTGATCCTTTTTCCAACTCAGTGATTCTGTTTTTTAATTTTTTTCTAACATGTTGGTGTTATATCTTTCACTTGGATGTTATAAGTTGCACTGAGTAAATACAGCTGGATAAAACAAACACTGTGTCCGTCTTCATTTCAGGCTGAAAAGCAACAAAATGTGATTATTTTAAAGGGGGTGATTCTTTTCTATACCCACTGTTGATAGATAGATAGATAGACAGACAGACAGAGAGAGAGAGATACACACACAGACAGACAGAGAGACAGACACAGTGTGCATGAGCGTCCATCACTAATATAGGCGAGGGGTAAGGCGGACACTCTGCCATGCTCTGGCTGCAATTTTCACAAGATGGCGACTCCCATTTCTACCAAAAAAGACAGAGAGATACACACAGAGACAGAGACAGAGATATACACAGAGACAGACAGACAGAGACAGAGAGATACACACAGAGACAGACAGACAGAGAGATACACACAGAGACAGAGACAGAGAGATACACATACAGAGACAGAGACAGAGAGATACACACACAGAGACAGACAGACAGAGAGATACACACAGAGACAGGGACAGAGAGATACACACACACAGAGACAGACAGACAGACAGAGACAGAGAGATACACACAGAGACAGACAGACAGACAGAGACAGAGAGATACACACATAGAGACAGACAGACAGACAGATACACACAGAGACAGACAGATAGACAGAGAGATACACACACACACAGACAGGCAGACAGACAGACAGAGAGAAACAAACATACTGACAGATATGAAGAGAGAAACAGACAGACAGATAAAGGCAGACAGGAAGAGACAGACAGAGAGATAGACACAGACAGAGAGACAGACAGAACAGTTTGCACTATAATTATTTGATGCTGATTGCTTTTACAGTCGTCAGGGTAACAGTTCCAGTTGTCTCTCAAGTTGGTGGAAAATGTAGTAGAATTGTAAGTTCTGTTGGTTCTTGTTTATCAACGTGCAGTGGGAAAAGATGTAAACTAACAAACCCCATTTGATTCATGCATGCTTTTGATTCACTGAAAAATAACAGATCATTTACAATGAATCAGCCGAACGACGAGTTCCTCCAGTGCCCATCGATTCACTTAAAAGAGTCGTTTAAAAGTAATGAATCATTCAGGAATTACAACACCATTGTTCCTGTGTGAACTTGAGAGAGTGTGAGACACAGTGGTTCTGCTGTGTGCTGTAATTAAACAGATGCATCATGGGAAGAGAGTCTCACTGTGTATAACACGTCTGTGTAATCGACTCCTGTCTGTGTTAGTGTGTTTGCTTGTTCTAACACACCGGAGCCCTTTCTGAGGATGAAGAGAGTGTGTTAGTGTTACAAGAGGAAAGCACTTCACATAAACACAGTGAGACCGTCAGTGTTAGTTTCTCGTGTTAACTCAGTGCTGATAAGAGTTGTGAATGAAGCACAATTAGCGTAGCACCGTCTCTCACCTCATTAGCAGCAAACAGCTGAAATGGATTAGTCTCTCTTCCCATGATGCATGTTTAATTACAGCAAACAGCAGAAGCACTGTGTCTCACAGTCTCTCAAATCCACACAGAAACAATAATGTTCTGATTCCTGAATGATTCATTACTTTTAAACGACTCTTAAGTGAATCGAGCAAAACCAATTCTAAAGTGCAAATGAGTCAAAGGTTTTTTTTTTCATCTACAGTACATGTGCAGATAATGTGGCTATACGTGTACGGAATACCGAAGTGTATGGAATATCGAAGTGTACGGAATATCGAAGTGTATGGAATACTGAAGTGTACGGAATACTGAAGTGTACGGAATACTCACGTTTATAGAATACTGAAGTGTACGGAATACCAAAGTGTACGGAATACCGATGTTTACGGAATACCGAAGGGTAGAGAATACCGAAGAGTAGAGAATACCGGAGGGTAGAGAATACTGAAGTGTACGGAATACTCATGTTTATAGAATAGTGAAGTGTATGGAATACCGAATTGTATGGAATACTGACGTTTATAGAATACTGAAGTGTACGGAATACTGAAGTGTACGGAATACTCATGTTTATAGAATACCGAAGTGTACGGAATACTGACGTTTATAGAATACTGAAGTGTACGGAATACTCATGTTTATAGAATACCGAAGTGTACGGAATACTGACGTTTATAGAATACTGAAGTGTACGGAATACCAAAGTGTACGGAATACCGATGTGTACGGAATACCGACGTTTATAGAATACCAACGTTTATAGAATACTGAAGTGTACGGAATACCGAAGTGTACGGAATACCGAAGAGTAGAGAATACCGAAGGGTACAGAATACCGAAGAGTAGAGAATACCGAAGGGTACAGAATACCGAAGGGTAGAGAATACTGAAGGGTAGAGAATACTGAAGAGTACAGAATACTGAAGAGTAGAGAATACTGAAGGGTAGAGAATACTGAAGAGTACAGAATACTGAAGAGTAGAGAATACTGAAGGGTAGAGAATACTGAAGAGTACAGAATACCGAAGGGTAGAGAATACTGAAGAGTACAGAATACTGAAGAGTACAGAATACTGAAGGGTATAGAATACTGAAGGGTAGAGAATACTGAAGGGTAGAGAATACTGAAGGGTAGAGAATACTGAAGAGTAGAGAATACTGAAGGGTAGAGAATACTGAAGAGTACAGAATACCGAAGGGTAGAGAGTACCGAAGAGTACAGAATACCGAAGGGTACAGAATACCGAAGGGTAGAGAATACCGAAGGGTAGAGAATACCGAAGGGTAGAGAATACTGAAGGGTAGAGAATACTGAAGGGTACAGAATACTGAAGGGTACAGAATACTGAAGGGTACAGAATACTGAAGAGTAGAGAATACTGAAGGGTACAGAATACTGAAGAGTAGAGAATACTGAAGGGTAGAGAATCCTGAAGGGAAGAGAATACTGAAGAGTAGAGAATACTGAAGGGTACAGAGTACTGAAGAGTAGAGAATACTGAAGAGTAGAGAATACTGAAGAGTAGAGAATACTGAAGGGTACAGAGTACTGAAGAGTAGAGAATACTGAAGAGTAGAGAATACTGAAGGGTAGAGAATACTGAAGGGTACAGAGTACTGAAGGGTAGAGAATACTGAAGAGTACAGAATACTGAAGGGTAGAGAATACTGAAGGGTACAGAATACTGAAGGGTACAGAATACTGAAGGGTAGAGAATACTGAGGAGTAGAGAATACTGAGGAGTAGAGAATACTGAAGGGTAGAGAATACTGAAGAGTAGAGAATACTGGAGGGTACAGAATACTGAAGGGTAGAGAATACTGAAGGGTAGAGAATACTGAAGAGTAGAGAATACTGAAGGGTACAGAATACTGAAGAGTAGAGAATACTGAAGGGTAGAGAATACTGAAGAGTAGAGAATACTGAAGGGTACAGAATACTGAAGGGTAGAGAATACTGAAGGGTAGAGAATACTGAAGAGTAGAGAATACTGAAGGGAAGAGAATACTGAAGAGTAGAGAATACTGAAGGGTAGAGAATACTGAAGAGTACAGAATACTGAAGGGTAGAGAATACTGAAGAGTAGAGAATACTGAAGGGTACAGAATACTGAAGGGTAGAGAATACTGAAGGGTACAGAATACTGAAGAGTAGAGAATACTGAAGGGTAGAGAATACTGAGGAGTAGAGAATACTGAAGGGTACAGAGTACTGAAGGGTAGAGAATACTGAAGAGTAGAGAATACTGAAGGGTAGAGAATACTGAAGGGTACAGAATACTGAAGGGTAGAGAATACTGAAGAGTACAGAATACTGAAGGGTAGAGAATACTGAAGAGTAGAGAATACTGAAGGGTACAGAATACTGAAGGGTAGAGAATACTGAAGGGTACAGAATACTGAGGAGTAGAGAATACTGAAGGGTAGAGAATACTGAGGAGTAGAGAATACTGAAGGGTACAGAGTACTGAAGGGTAGAGAATACTGAAGAGTAGAGAATACTGAAGAGTACAGAATACTGAAGAGTAGAGAATACTGAAGGGTACAGAATACTGAAGGGTAGAGAATACTGAAGGGTAGAGAATACTGAAGGGTAGAGAATACTGAAGGGTAGAGAATACTGAAGAGTAGAGAATACTGAAGGGTACAGAATACTGAAGGGTAGAGAATACTGAAGGGTACAGAATACTGAAGGGTAGAGAATACTGAAGGGTAGAGAATACTGAAGGGTACAGAATACTGAAGAGTAGAGAATACTGAAGGGTACAGAATACTGAAGAGTAGAGAATACTGAAGGGTACAGAATACTGAAGGGTAGAGAATACTGAAGGGTACAGAATACTGAAGGGTACAGAATACTGAAGAGTAGAGAATACTGAAGGGTACAGAGTACTGAAGGGTAGAGAATACTGAAGAGTACAGAATACTGAAGGGTAGAGAATACTGAAGAGTAGAGAATACTGAAGGGTACAGAATACTGAAGGGTAGAGAATACTGAAGGGTAGAGAATACTGAAGGGTAGAGAATACTGAAGGGTACAGAATACTGAAGGGTAGAGAATACTGAAGAGTAGAGAATACTGAAGAGTAGAGAATACTGAAGGGTACAGAATACTGAAGGGTAGAGAATACTGAAGAGTAGAGAATACTGAAGGGTACAGAATACTGAAGAGTAGAGAATACTGAAGGGTACAGAATACTGAAGAGTAGAGAATACTGAAGGGTACAGAATACTGAAGAGTAGAGAATACTGAAGGGTAGAGAATCCTGAAGGGAAGAGAATACTGAAGAGTAGAGAATACTGAAGGGTACAGAATACTGAAGAGTAGAGAATACTGAAGAGTAGAGAATACTGAAGAGTAGAGAATACTGAAGGGTACAGAGTACTGAAGAGTAGAGAATACTGAAGAGTAGAGAATACTGAAGGGTAGAGAATACTGAAGGGTACAGAGTACTGAAGGGTAGAGAATACTGAAAAGTACAGAATACTGAAGGGTAGAGAATACTGAAGAGTAGAGAATACTGAAGGGTAGAGAATACTGAAGGGTAGAGAATACTGAAGGGTACAGAATACTGAAGAGTAGAGAATACTGAAGAGTAGAGAATACTGAAGAGTAGAGAATACTGAAGAGTAGAGAATACTGGAGGGTACAGAATACTGAAGGGTAGAGAATACTGAAGGGTAGAGAATACTGAAGAGTAGAGAATACTGAAGGGTACAGAATACTGAAGAGTAGAGAATACTGAAGGGTAGAGAATACTGAAGAGTAGAGAATACTGAAGGGTAGAGAATACTGAGGAGTAGAGAATACTGAAGGGTAGAGAATACTGAGGAGTAGAGAATACTGAAGGGTACAGAGTACTGAAGGGTAGAGAATACTGAAGAGTAGAGAATACTGAAGAGTAGAGAATACTGAAGAGTAGAGAATACTGAAGGGTACAGAATACTGAGGAGTAGAGAATACTGAAGGGTAGAGAATACTGAGGAGTAGAGAATACTGAAGGGTACAGAGTACTGAAGGGTAGAGAATACTGAAGAGTAGAGAATACTGAAGGGTAGAGAATACTGAAGGGTACAGAATACTGAAGGGTAGAGAATACTGAAGAGTACAGAATACTGAAGGGTAGAGAATACTGAAGAGTAGAGAATACTGAAGGGTAGAGAATACTGAGGAGTAGAGAATACTGAAGGGTACAGAGTACTGAAGGGTAGAGAATACTGAAGAGTAGAGAATACTGAAGAGTACAGAATACTGAAGAGTAGAGAATACTGAAGGGTACAGAATACTGAAGGGTAGAGAATACTGAAGGGTAGAGAATACTGAAGGGTAGAGAATACTGAAGGGTAGAGAATACTGAAGAGTAGAGAATACTGAAGAGTACAGAATAGTGAAGGGTAGAGAATACTGAAGGGTAGAGAATACTGAAGGGTACAGAATACTGAAGGGTACAGAATACTGAAGGGCAGAGAATACTGAAGGGTACAGAATACTGAAGGGTAGAGAATACTGAAGGGTACAGAATACTGAAGGGTACAGAATACTGAAGGGTAGAGAATACTGAAGGGTAGAGAATACTGAAGAGTAGAGAATACTGAAGGGTAGAGAATACTGAAGGGTAGAGAATACTGAAGGGTACAGAATACTGAAGGGTACAGAATACTGAAGGGTACAGAATACTGAAGGGTACAGAATACTGAAGAGTAGAGAATACTGAAGGGTAGAGAATACTGAAGGGTAGAGAATACTGAAGGGTACAGAATACTGAGGAGTAGAGAATACTGAAGGGTAGAGAATACTGAAGGGTAGAGAATACTGAAGGGTACAGAATACTGAAGGGTAGAGAATACTGAAGGGTACAGAATACTGAAGGGTAGAGAATACTGAAGGGTACAGAATACTGAGGAGTAGAGAATACTGAAGGGTAGAGAATACTGAAGGGTAGAGAATACTGAAGGGTAGAGAATACTGAAGAGTAGAGAATACTGAAGGGTACAGAATACTGAAGGGTACAGAATACTGAGCTGTATGTGAAATATAGTGAAATATAAAGAATACTGAATTGTACAAGCACAAGCCACTGTGAATGGTTTTATTTAATTTCTTCTTTTTTTTATGGGATACCAATTCGATGGAGGTTCGTTTCACTGAGAAGGAAGAAGCCACCTACTTTATCTGCAGCTTTTGTGCTCCTGAGATTCAACCCACTGAGACGGTGCTGTGAGAACATTTGTCTTCTAATTATACATCGATGTCTTCTAATTATCGGATGAGATCAATATCAGGATCAATTATCAAACACAGAGCGTTAGAAAACGTGAGAACATCTCTTTCTTTCCTCTTCATCTATCGTTCCATCTCTCTCTCTCTCTCTCTCGCTCTCTGTGATCTGTTCAATAACTGTTATGAAAGATTCATGAAGTGGCGTATACTCAAGTCCCAAAACACCTCTCTCTCTCTCTCTCTCTCTCTCTCTCTCTCTCTCTCTCTCTCTCTCTCTCTCTCTCTCTCTATCTGTCTCTTATCCTTTTCATTTAATTCTAATCTCCTTCAGCCTGCTTCATTGTTTCTTTTCTCTTTCTTCATTCCCTTCACTCCTCATCATCATCCTGTTTCTTCCTCCTGCCCTCTCTCTCTCCCCCTCTCTCTCCCTTTCTCTCTCTCTCTCTCACACACACACACACACACACACACACTCACTCACTCACTCACTCTCTCTCTCTCTCTCTCTCTCTCTCTCTCTCTCTCTCTCTCTCTCATTGTCTCTCTCTCTGCTTTTTATATCCAGGTCTCGGCTCAGCCACACTCACAGCTCTCTTCCTTTTTTTCCATTTCTCCTCTTCTACAGTCTGTTTATAAAGATGAAGGCCTTTCACGTCTTTGCTCTGTGTGTGTGTGTGTGTGTGTGTGTGTGTGTGTGTGTGTGTGTGTGTGTGTGTGTGTGTGTGTGTGTGTGTGTGTGTGTGTGTGTGTGTGTGTGTGTGTGTGTGTGTGTGTGTGTGTGTGTGTGTGTGTGTGTGTGTGTGTGTGTGTGGCTTTACTGCCCTCTACAGGAGGAACACACTCAGACACGCTGATTTGAATATGCTAATATAAAGACGGTCTCACTAGGGAGACTGGATTGTAAAGACGAGAGTCTCCAAGACCAATCAGCTCTCTCTCTATCTGTCCATCTCTATCTCTCTCTCTCTCTCTCTCTCTCTCTCTCTCTCTCTCTCTCAGTGTGAGATAAATGACTCCTGCAAATCACAGGTGTTATTTTAATGCGCTCGTTCTAATAAGTTATCGTTTCTATAGTAACAGCTCCTTCACAGGGACTTGTACGCCAGACGCTCCACATAAACCTATGATTGTTTTATTGAACTTTTATGGAAGGAGTCTCCAGTGTCAGCGCTTTGTAACAGTCAGAGGTAAATCTCTAACCTTGCATTTTCCGACATCTTCAGGACAGAGTTTACGATATTCGGTTTTTCAGTAACGTGACAAGCTGCGCTTTTTTTTTTTTTTTTTTTGCCTTATTAACTTCAAGAGAAAGAGAGAAAAGAGAGGCTGGTGAGAGACCGGCTGTTTATAGCTGCTATAACGTAAGTGACAACAGGAACTAACGTGCATCATGAACAATAAATGTAACCATAAATTGATAAAACTATGATCTCATTCGTTTTTAAAAACTGTATTAGTTAGCAAATTGCTGTGGTATAAGAGGAATAAAACCTGCTGTTAAAGGAAAATAATGAACTTCACGGTGGTGACAGTAACGCTTCATCACAGCACCCCGTCCCTGATTATTTTACTCTAACCGCATGACACACACAGTGTTTTATTACTTACTGAATACACTGTTCTGCATGTATTAATACCTCCTTTAACTACTTGACTTTTTGTAAATTACTGTAACGTTTTGCTGAAACTTTGAAATCTAAATACCATTAAACATAACGTGTATCGTTAAATATTTTTAACTGTAGCCATATAATATTTTTGACATATTTTTCCACCCCTAGTTGAGAATCTTTCCAATTTACATACAGCGCCTTGCAAAAGTGTTCAACCCCCTGAAATGTATCAGATTTGTCTGAATAACAAATGATGAATACAGTACGCATAATCTTCCTGTCAGTAGTTTTATTGCAGACTCGTGTTCACATACAGACGAAATTAATTATTGCTCAGCAAGAGGCTCAAAGAAAATCAAAAACTGAAAAATGCTGTATACAGAAGTAGCCACCCCACAAAGTTCCAGATGAAAGATATCGTCTTAACGAAGACACGATTGACTTGTAATTGGCCTTCGCCTGTGAAACATTAAAACAGCTCCCATTTTCCGAACAAAAAAATTCCACCTCAGCTGAACTGTAATTGAAGAAATGTTGAGTCTGGAGGAAAGGAGTGAAAATGAAGGCTAAGGAGCTTTCTAAGAAAGTTAAAGATAAATTAATAGAATTGTATAGCTTAGGAAATAGGGTGTAAAATGGTATCTAAGAGGTTGGACGTCCCAGTAAGCACTGCTGGATCAATAGTGAGGAAGTGGAAGCTGCATCACACCACTCAAGCACTACCTCAAAACTCTGGTGAGGGAAGTCACAGTGAGGCCAACAGTCACTCTGAAGGAGTTACAGTGTACAGTGGCTGAGAGTGGAGTCAAGGTGCACCACACAACCATTTCAAGGGCTCTGTATAACTTAGGAGTGTATAGAAGGCGTGGCTAGAAAGACAGCATTGCTTAAAAAGAGCCATATGAAAGCAAAAGAGTGACCCAATCAAGATGTGGGTTTTTCTGTGTGTGGTGAGAACAAGATCGAAATATTTTTTCAAGAAAAGTTTCCGAGTGCCATGTGTGGCGCAAACCTAAATCAGGCCAAAACTTCAATTAACACCATCTCTCTACAGTGAAACACGGTGGTGGCAGTATCATGCCGTGGAAAGACCTGGGCTTCATGTCAAAATTGAAGAGGGAATGGATGGAGCGAAATACAGGCGGATATTACAAGAGAACCTGCTGAGGTCCTTTCAGCAGGACAGTGGTCCTGAACACAAGGCCAAAGCAATGCGGGAGAGGTTAAAAGCAAAAAGGTGAATGTCCTGCAGTGGCCAAGTCAAAGTCCAGACCTGAATCTGTGGCACTCCTTGAACATTGTAGTCAAGGACCAACTTGAAGAACATGGAGCACCAGGAAGAATGGGTGAAAATCCCAAACAGTGTGCAGAGCTGGGAGCAACTTCACCGACCCTGACACACTTACAGATGTTACTGCAGCAAAATGTCACCTACCAAGTACTAGTCTGAAGGGGGTGAATACTTATGCAAGCAGCATTTTTCAGTTTTTTTATTTCCTGCAATAATATCTAAGTGTCTTTTGCAATCCAGATGAATCTGATGACGTTTGAGGGGGTGAATACTTTTGTAAGGCACTGTATGTATAGAATGTGGATTTCGTAAGGTCGGTGTAGCCTTTAGTTACGCTTGTCTGTTAATTGGTATTCTTCTGTAGAACCACAACATCAAGATGTTTATTAATTCATATAAAAAGTGAGTTTTGATTCAAACCAAAAAAAAAGTTTCATTTTGTTTTTGTTTTTTCTCTTTTTTTTTTTTTGTTTACTTTGTTTGCTTGTTTTGTAACAACAGATCGCATCTTATTCACATTCTGAAAGAGTATAATTGTATATAAGGGAAGCAGACTATGCTGGGTGGTGGTGTGTGTGTGTGTGTGTGTGTGTGTGTGTGTGTGTGTGTGTGTGTGTGTGTGTGTGTGTGTGTGTTTATTGTTATGCAAAAACACTATAAAACTCAGTAAAACAAGCTCCAGACGGATTACGGCAAGTTTTAAATCACTGTTTGATAGCCTTCCAATTTGCACAGCCCACACACACACACACACACACACACACACACACACACACAGTTCCCTCTCAATAAAGCCAGATCCAATTAAACCTCCCGACCTATACAAAGCAAACAAAGTCTTGCTGCTTTAAAGGAAGAGGTGGAGAAAGAGGAGGGAAAATAGGAACATAGGAACATAGAGAGAGACTGGTAGAGAGAGTGTGAGACAGTTAGAGAGAGAGTGAGAGAGGCAGGTAGAGAGAGACAGGTAGAGAGAGCATGAGAGTGACAGGTAGAGAGAGTGTGAGAGAGACAGTTAGAGAGAGAGTGTGAGACAGTTAGAGAGAGAGTGAGAGAGGCAGGTAGAGAGAGACAGGTAGAAAGAGCATGAGAGAGACAGGTAGAGAGAGTGTGAGACAGACAGGTAGAGAGGGTGTGAGACAGTTAGAGAGAGAGTGAGAGAGGCAGGTAGAGAAAGTGTGAGACAGTGAGAGTGAGAGTGGCAGGTAGAGAGAGACAGGTAGAGAGGGTGTGAGAGAGACAGTTAGAGAGAGAGAGTGAGAGTGGCAGGTAGAGAGAGACAGGTAGAGAGAGCATGAGAAAGACAGTTAGAGAGAGAGTGAGAGAGGCAGGTAGAGAGAGACAGGTAGAAAGAGCATGAGAGAGACAGGTAGAGAGAGAGTGAGAGAGACAGGTAGAGAGAGTGTGAGACAGTTAGAGAGAGAGTGAGAGAGGCAGGTAGAGAGAGACAGGTAGAGAGGGTGTGAGACAGTTAGAGAGAGAGTGAGAGAGGCAGGTAGAGAAAGTGTGAGACAGTGAGAGTGAGAGTGGCAGGTAGAGAGAGACAGGTAGAGAGGGTGTGAGACAGTTAGAGAGAGAGTGAGAGAGGCAGGTAGAGAAAGTGTGAGACAGTGAGAGTGAGAGTGGCAGGTAGAGAGAGACAGGTAGAGAGGGTGTGAGAGAGACAGTTAGAGAGAGAGTGAGAGTGGCAGGTAGAGAGAGACAGGTAGAGAGAGCATGAGAAAGACAGGTAGAGAGAGTGTGAGACAGTGAGAGAGGCAGGTAGAGAAAGTGTGAGACAGTTAGAGGTAGAGAGTGTGAGACAGTTAGAGAGAGAGTGAGACAGTTAGAGAGATTGTCTCCACAGACTGTCACATATTCCTGTGTGCTGCTTACAGTCCCCCCTGCAGAATCACCCTATTACACTGAGGAAACCTTCTCCATCCTACTAGATGAGACCAGCCAGTTCCAGACAAAAGGAAATATGTTAACATGTGACGATTTAAACGCCAGGACTGGAAATGAACTGGACTTCATCAACACACAGGGAGATAAATATATTGCAAATAATAGACACCATCTGTCCTCATACAACCTATGAAATAATTATGACAAAGTCACAAAGAAAAATGGGAAAAACCTCCTAGTGAACAGTCACATACAGGGAGACCGTGAATGTTTACAGTGAACGGTTACCAGCGCCATATCACCCTGCATTTCTCGCCTGGTTTTCCACTGAAGCTAAGCAGGGTTGAGCCTAGCCAGTACCTGGATGGGAGACCTCCTGGGGGGAAAGCTAAGGTTGCTGCTGGAAGTGGTATTAGGGAGGCCAGCAGGTGGTGTGGATTTAACGCCCCAGTATAGTGACGGGGACACTATACTGTAAAAAAGAGCACTGTCTTTTGGATGAGACGTTAAACTGAGGTCCTGACTCTCTGTGGTCATTAAAAATCCCAGGCCACTTCTCATAAAGAGTAGGGGTATCAGTGTCCTGGCGAAATTGCCCCATTGGCCCTTGTCTATCATGGCCCCCTAATAATCTCCATCCCTGAACTGACCATATCTCTCCTCTCCACCTACAGCTGGTGTGTGGTGGGTGTTCTGGCACACTGAGGCTGCTGTCGTATCATCCAGGTGGATGCTACACACTGGTGGTGGTTGAGGAGATCCCCCCCATACTATGTAAAGTGCTTTGAGTGTCTAGAGAAGCACTATATAAATGTAACGTATTATTATGTAAAGATGTTAGGAAAACACTGTGAAATCTCTCAAACCACCCAGATATCATCCGGATGTGGGCCACTTCAGGCAGTGATGCGGCACTGCTGGCCTTCTTTTGGCCCAGGCAAAATGGATATGAGCCTGAAGTGGCCCACATGTAAAATAGCAAATATGGCCCAAATATCCCAAATCAAATGTGGGCCAACTTTGGTAAAAATGTGGCACAGTCAACAAAGGCTAATCTGGGTGTAAACCAAAAGTGGCCCACATATGTTGCATGTGGCCCAAATCTGGCAAACAGGACTGGACCGCCCAAGTGCCATCATTCCATGCGGTATGTGGGCCGGATGAAAATGTCGGGTGTGGGCCGGATCTGGGCCACAGCAATTTTGCTATCTGGGCAAAAACACAGGGATCCTGACAATCAAGATCTCTGCCTCCAGTATCCTGAAGCTCTCAAAGAGTATAAACGAACTCTAAGAGCTAAAAAGGAACAACATAAAGTTTAACTATTCCATGTAATGGAGGAGTCAATAAACACTAATAACTTTTGGAACAACTGGAACACTCTCTATAGACCACATCAGGAAGAATTGGCTATTCAAAACGGGAACATCTGGAGGACACATTTTGAAAATCTCTCTAAAGCAACTGAAATAAATCCTGCTCGAAAGGAACTAAAAACTAAATTAGCAACCCTGAAAGAAAAAAATAAAGACAATCAGAATCCCATTGATTTCCCGATCACAGTAAAGGAGCTAACAGACAGAGTGTGGGATATTTTCCAGACACCTGGAACCAAGGCCTAATTACACCAATCTGAGACAAATCTGAGCCCAACAACTACAGAGGCATGTGTGCCAATAGCAACCTGGGAAAATGTTCTGTTCTATTATTAATACAAGATTACAAATCTTTCTTAGAACCAACAACATCCTAGAGAAAAGTCAAATTGGATTCCTACCCAAACACAGAACATCTACACCCTCCACTCCATCACTGACAAACATGTATTCCAAAACAAAACTAAGATCTTCGCTTGTTGTGTAGATTTTAAGAAAGTGTTTGACTCAATCTGGCAGGAAAATGGGATTGGAGTGGAAACTTTCAGCATAATAAACACTACGTATGAAAACAACACGTGCTATAAAAACAGGGTAGTGAGAGAGACAGGTAGAGAGAGAGTGAGAGACAGGTAGAGAGAGTGAGAGAGACAGATAGAGAGAGAGACACAGGTAGAGAGAGAGAGACACAGGTAGAGAGAGACACAGGTAAAGAGAGAGAGACACAGGTAGAGTGAGAGAGTCAGGTAGAGTGAGAGAGTGAGAGACAGGTAGAGAGAGAGAGAGAGACAGGTAGAGTGAGAGAGACACAGGTAAAGAGAGAGTGAGAGACACAGGTAAAGAGAGAGAGTGAGAGACAGGTAGAGAGAGTGAGAGAGACAGATAGAGAGTGAGAGACAGGTAGAGAGAGTGAGAGAGACAGATAGAGAGAGAGACACAGGTAAAGAGAGAGAGACACAGGTAGAGTGAGAGAGTCAGGTAGAGTGAGAGAGTCAGGTAGAGAGAGAGAGAGAGACAGGTAGAGTGAGAGAGACAGGTAGAGAGAGAGTGAGGGAGTCAGGTAGAGTGAGAGAGAGAGAGAGAGAGTGAGAGAGTCAGGTAGACAGAGAGAGTGAGAGAGACAGGTAGAGAGAGAGAGAAAGAGAGAGAGAGAGAAAGACAGGTAGAGTGAGAGAGACAGGTAGAGAGAGAGACAGAGGTAAAGAGAGAGTGAGAGAGTCAGGTAGAGTGAGAGAGTCAGGTAGAGAGAGAGAGAAAGACAGGTAGAGTGAGAGAGACAGGTAGAGAGAGAGAGAGAGAAAGACAGGTAGAGTGAGAGAGACAGGTAGAGAGAGAGAGAGAGAGACAGGTAGAGAGAGAGACAGGTGAGAAACAGAAAATGATTAGAGAAACTGATTTATAACCCACAGTCCTCTGCTGTGTGTAAATTTTGGCCCCCCACTGTGCTGACACTCTCACTGCTGTCTTCCACAGGAGAGGAAGGAAATAAAACACGCATGAGATCACAGAATTCAAATGGAAACCTGCAGGACATGACGAGAGCTGATCGAACCGTGGCAGAAATCACAACAACGACAAAAACCTTCCTCTTCCCTTCCCTTTACCCTGACATTAAGATATATTTGAGTTATTTCTTCATTTCTAATCGCACTTAAAAGAGCACTAACAGCAGTAAAAGCTCCCAGTGTGTGTGTCAGGAGACGCTTCCTCATCACAGGACACACGACTCACGCTCTGTGATCCAAAGCTTCTCATTTTGAAAGTTTTAGCAGCTGGAAGATAAGAAGAGTGCAGGCTTTAAGCCCGAGCTAATGCAAGCTGATGTGAGGGAAAATACAAGCTGGCATCTTACTGAAATACGACACTGTCAAGTTCTTGTGTTTTGTTTATGATTTCAAATTATAGACCATAATATTAAATAAGTAAGGAATAGATCACTGTGTGCTGCTGATACAGTGTGGTGTGATGAAGTTTATTACTGTCTTATAACACATTCCCATCCCCAATGTAACTAGCGGTGTAAATAAATTATTTTAGCATTATATCATCTTAAAGAGTAACTCCAAATATAGAAATTTAAATGTTTAACTATTTAAAATTAAAGACTGCTCAGATAAACAATGAAAAAAATACTTAAACTGCAAAAAACAATATAAAAACAAACGGCTAGCTCAAGTTCTTAGTTGTGTCCTTCAAGAGCGTGCCGTGATTCCATGGCAACGGACCATTCCACTGTCGAGAAATGTACGGGGGGGAGATTGAACTGTTACGCAGTATCTCTAAAAACGCTTAAAAGGGCGAATTCTGAAATTAAAACTAATCAGAAATGTTGTTGAGTCCACGTTTGCACTGTATGTATATAAATCCGATCTATTCTACGTGATTGTTTACATTGTTAGTCATCGGTATGTGATATATAACCCCCACCCCCCGAGATAACTTTTGGAAGCGGCCACACAGAAGAGAGTTGACAATGCTCGAGTCGACTCTACAGAATCATTCACTCGATTCTACAAACTACAAAACAAAAACCCAGACAAACTGTGAAACAAATGAGGAAAGTGTTCACAAGTATCAAAATATCTATTTTCTTACTACATGAATGTATTTTCATTTCACAGTGTAGGCAGTAGACTATGAAAAACACTAGAGTCGACTCTCAAGAAGAGTACAATCGACTCTTTTCGGAATCGACTCCCTGCAGTATAGAGCACCGTTATGCTCAGGTTGGAGCTCACCTGTTTTGAGACACTTGAGGCGGACGGGGTCTTTGCAGTGTTTTAAGACCGCCATCACGTCTCTGGTGGTCAGTCCGGCCACCGGGGTGTCGTTCACCTCCAGCAGAAGTTCTCCCCAGGTCTGAGCCGCCTTTCCATCTGTAGTTATCCCATCCAGAGCTCCGAGCATGGGGAACTGCCCGAGCTCTGCGCCTCCTCTAATATCCGCACTGAGCTCCCTGTGTTGATCCCGGGTTAACACCACTTCATGGACTCTGCTGCTCCAGTGGCTTCTCTTCTTCGAGTTTTTGGACATGTTTGGACTTTTTTATTTACATGAGGGCGGCCTGTGTGGTTAGAAGTTCCCGGTTTTCCCACTTAAACTCCGGGAAAACGGCTTCAAATATCCGGAGGATATCATGTCGGACGTCCTAGTTGAAACCGAACACACACACACACACACACACACACACACTCTCACTCTCTCTCTCTCTCTCACACACACACACACACACACACACACTCACAAATGCTGATAGCACAGAAAGTTTCTGTCCCGTCTTAAATCCCAGACACACCCTCCTCCAGCACTAATGACAATCTAACATCTGTAAACAGCTGTAAACTGGACCATTCCCGATGTCCTCGTGCAGAAACTTGGGTTCATCTTTTTGCTTTTTTGTGGCTAAAAACTCTGCAGAAAATCACGGACTCCACTGCGGTTTGGTTTGGTCTTCTTCAAGCTTTTTTTTTTTGTGTGTGTGTGTGTGTGGACATATTTGCAGCTACACTGACACACACACACACACACACACACACACACAGGATGCGATTAGAGCGGCCGGAAGTCATTCATTTCCAGAGAAGAGTTGCAGATTTTATACAGTAACCGGAGGCGAAGTGAGCGTTAGTGAAGAGAAGTGGGCGTGGCCTGAGAGCAGAGGGGTTTAACATCATGTAAATAAGCAGGGATACGCGTGGGCGGGGCCTGTGAGTGCCACGCGCGGACTCCAAAGAGGAGTTTAGAACTTTATGCAAATGAGCGAGGATTCGAAATGGGCGGGGCCGCGACACGTAGTAGTAGTAGTAGTAATAATAATAATAATTATTATAATATAATAATTATTATATAATAATTTTTCCACCTGTTCCTTAAGTTTTTATGTTTAGGTCCATCTGGCTCTTTTAAAAGTTTTACTCAAGATGTTTTTCAAAACAGTGAACTCGGATTGTATTTAAGGAGTACGGCTTGCATTAATGGAATTATCACTAGAAATTTGGAATCACTGTTGTGAGAATATAATCCCAAATTTTGGAACTTGGATCAAAAGTCTTGGGTCACATTTTATGGATCAGACCTATATCTGTTTATTTTTTAAAATATTATGCAAACAGTGATTTTAATCAACATGTACAGTGGGGGAAAAAAGTATTTGATCCCCTGCTGATTTTGTACGTTTGCCCACTGACAAAGAAATGATCAGTCTATAATTTTAATGGTAGGTGTATTTTAACAGTGAGAGACAGAATAACAACAAAAAATTCCAGAAAAACACATTTCAAAAAAAGTTATAAATTGATTTGCATTTTAATGAGGGAAATAAGTATTTGACCCCTTCGACTTAGTAGTTGGTGGCAAAACCCTTGTTGACGATCACAGAGGTCAGACGTTTCTTGTAGTTGGCCACCAGGTTTGCACACATCTCAGGAGGGATTTTGTCCCACTCCTCTTTGCAGATCCTCTCCAAGTCATTAAGGTCATTTTCAATGCCCTGGCTGAGGGAAGGAGGTTCTCACCCAAGATTTGACGGTACATGGCCCCGTCCATCGTCCCTTTGATGCGGTGCAGTTGTCCTCTCCCCTTAGCAGAAAAACACCCCCAAAGCATAATGTTACCACCTCCATGTTTGACAGTGGGGATGGTGTTATGACTTGGGGTCATAGGCAGCATTCCTCCTCCTCCAAACACGGCAAGTTGAGTTGATGCCAGAGAGATCTGACCACACCTGACCACAACACTTTCACCCAGTTCTCCTCTGAATCATTCAGGCAAACTTCAGACGGGCCTGTACATGTGCTTTCTTGAGCAGGGGGACCTTGCGGGTGCTGCAGGATTTCAGTCCTTCACGGCGTAGTGTGTTACCAATTGTTTTCTTGGTGACTACGGTCCCAGCTGCCTTGAGATCATTAACAAGATCCTCCCGTGTAGTTCTGGGCCGATTCCTCACCGTTCTCATGATCATTGAAACTCCACGAGGTGAGATCTTGCATGGAGCCCCAGACCGAGGGAGACTGACAGTTTCTTCCATTTGCGAATAATCACACCAACTGTTGTCACCTTCTCACCAAGCTGCTTGGCGATGGTCTTGTAGCCCATTCCAGCCTTGTGTAGGTCTACAATCTTGTCCCTGACATCCTTGGACAGCTCTTTGGTCTTGGCCATGGTGGAGAGTTTGGAATCTGATTGATTGATTGCTTCTGTGGACAGGTGTCTTTTATACAGGTAACAAACTGAGATTAGGAGCACTCCCTTTAAGAGGATCTCCTAATCTCAGCTCATTACCTGTGTAAAAGACACCTGGGAGCCATAAATCTTGCTGATTGATAGGGGATCAAATACTTATTTCCCTCATTAAAATGCAAATCAATTTATAACTTTTTTGAAATGTGTTTTTCTGGATTTTTTTGTTGTTATTCTGTCCCTCACTGTTAAAATACACCTACCATTAAAATTATAGACTGATCATTTCTTTGTCAGTGGGCAAACGTACAAAATCAGCAGGGGATCAAATACTTTTATCCCCTCACTGTATGTAGTTAAATATTGTTGATTTAAATATATATTGTTTATGCTGTTAATGATGGACTTTGATAATTAGCTAATCTGCTTTTTTATTATTATTATTTTATATTTTATAAAGTCATTGTAGTTAGATTGCTAACAAAAATGAAAAAGAGATATGGTCAATATGTCATAAGTATCACACCGTGATCATTCGTCTGTACTTTAAAAAAATAAAAATAAATTTATAGCAATAAAACTATCAAATGTATTTTTTGAGTCTGTGCTGTAGGACAGGCAGCTCTGCACGTCGTAGCTCCGCTTTACCAGGCGAGGAGTGTGTTTTGAAAAGCCGAGAGGAATTTTTACGCAGTGGGAGGAGGTTTTTAAATAAGCTGAGGAATTCCCTGAGAGAGGCAGAAAACCCACAGAGGAGTGTCGGGTCTTTAAAATGAAAAGCAAACACAATCACACTGAAGAGAGAGAGAGAGAGAGAGAGAGAGAGAGAGAGAGAGAGAGAGACTAATCTGCACTTTAGTCACCTCTTCATGTCACTTAGTTTAATTGACACTAAGAAAATATTTGCATGTTTGACCTGTCTGCATTCCTCTATTATAGGAATTTATATAATTTAACGTGCAGCTTGCGCACACACACACAATCACTGTCTGGATTTGTACTTCATACTTTGTTGTTGACTCGCTTCGCTCACACACTGAACTGAATTCACATAACTCTGTTCAGCGAGCGAGAGAGAGAGAGAGAGACAGAGAGAGAGAGAGAGAGAGAGAGAGAGAGAGTATGGGCGAATGACATCCACGCTTATGTACAAACAATAGAGATAGTTCACAAATGGCAGCAAGAACAGAAATGACATTTATGACCGCGTGGCTTTTCTCAGTATTCAGACAGTCATACTAGGAACAAAGATAGAATAGAATAGAATAGAATAGAATAGAATAGAATAGAATAGAATAGAATAGAGGGTATCATGGTGGTACAAAGCATAGCGGTGTCTCCTCATAGCTCCAGAGTCCACAGATCAATCATGAGCCTATCTGTGTGGAGTTCCGCATGTTCTCCCGGTTTCCTCAGGGTTCTCTGGTTTCCTCCCACCTCCTGAAAACATGCCAGTAGGTGGAAGAGCTAAGATAAATTGCCCCTAGTAGGTAGGTGAGTGAGTGTGTGAATGTGTGTGTGTGTGTGTGCAGATAGACTGCCATTGCATTCAGGGTGTACTCCAAGTGAAAGATATAACACCAACATATCAGAAAAATAAATAATTAAAAAACAGAATCACTGAGTTGGAAAAAGGATCACCCCCTCCTAAAAATGACTTGTAAACTCAATAAGATGTAGCTAATCACCTTCTCAATGGCACACAAAGCCATTTGACTTTCAACTGTGATCAGTTGTGGTCATTTTGATTAGCTCAGCATGAAAAGAGCTTTCCTGGAGCATTTTGTAGTGCAACTGAAGCAAACAATCAACTATGGGTGGCAAGGCACTGTCAAAAGATCTCCGGGATAAAGTTGTGGACAGGCACAAGTCAGGAGATGGATACAAAAAAAAATCCAAAGGCTTTATCAATGCCTAGAAGCACAGTGAAGTCTATTATTAAGAAGTGGAAGGTATTTGGTACAACACAGACCCTCCCTGGATCAGGACGTTGCTCCAAACTGGATGAAAGAGCCAGGAGGAAACTGGTCAGAGAGGCTACCAAGAGGCCTACAGTAACTCTGAAGCAGTTGCAGGAATTTATGACAAAGAGTGGTCATTGTGTGCATGTGACAACAATATCATAAATTCTCCACAAATGTGGCTTGTATGGGAGGGTTGCAAAAAAAAAGCCACCCACGACTGAGCTTTGCCAAAACGCACCATGGGCCACATGGAAAAAGGTGTTATGGTCAGATGAATTATTTGGCCTCAACAACAAATTATATGTCTGTCGGAAATCCAATACAGCTCACCATCCAAATAACACCATTCCTACAGTAAAGCATGGAGGTGGTAATATCCTGTTATGGGGGTGTTTCTCTGCAGCAGGGACTGGAGCACTTGTCAGGATAGAAGGAAAATGGATGGGGCAAAATACCCTCAAATTCTTGAGGAAAATCTGCTGCCCTCTGCCAGAAAGTTGTCAATGGGAAGAAGGTTTACCTTCCAACATGACAATGACCCAAAGCACACAGCAAAACTGACCACACAGTGGGTGAAGGAGAAAAAGGTGAATGTCCTTGCATGGCCTAGTCAGAGTCCAGACTTAAACCCCATTGAAAATCTGTGGAATGACTTGAAGACTGCAGTCCACAAACGGTCACCATCAAATTTAACTGAACTTGAGCAGTTCTGCAAAGAAGAGTGGGCAAATATTGCAAAGTCTAGATGTGCAAAGTTAGTAGAGACATATCCCAACAGACTAAAGGCTGGAATTAAAAAAATAATGCAAATTAAAGCAAGGGGGTGATCCTTTTTCCAACTCAGTGATTCTGTTTGTTTGGGGTTTTTTTGTTTGTTTTTTTACATTTTTTTTCTGACATGTTGGTGTTGTATCTTTCACTTGGATGTTATAAGTTGCACTGAGTAAATACAGCTGGATAAAACAAAAACTGTGTCTGTCTTCATTTCAGGCTGAAAAGCAACAAAATGTGATGATTTTAAAGGGGGGTGATTCTTTTCTATACCTGCTGTAATAACTGAATAGAATAGATATAAATGAATAGAACAGAACAGAATTGAATAGACGTAACTGAATAGAATAGGTATAACTCAATAGAACAGAACAGACATAACTGAACAAATAAAATAAATAAAACTGACAAAATAAAATAGATATAACTGAATAGAACAGAATAGAATAGAATAGAATAGAATAGAATAGAATAGAATAGAATAGAATAGAACTGAAGAGACCCCAAGGAGACCTGGGACTGACAGTGATGTTGCCGTGGTGACACTAAAGCAAAGTGTGATGTGTGATGGTCTCAGCGATGTTCCTGCAGCAGAGCTACTCCAATATCAGAACATTATCATATATCATCCTTAAGTATGTGAATGACTCAGTCGCTCTCTCATTCACTGAATACACACACACACACACACACACACACACACACACACACGCACACACACACACACAAACAGAGTGTCCTCCGCTGATGAAGTGATGAAGTGGAGGAGTGAGAATGAGAGTGAGAATGAGAGCGTTTTTTCACGGCTCATCGGTGGAGTAAAGAGACGTGGCCGTGGTGTGTGGTGTGTTCACTGTGTTTACTTTTCCACCAGATGCTCCACTATTAGTGGGAGACACCATGCAATCACACTCGCTCACACACACACACACACACACACACACACACACACACACACACACACACACACACACACACACACACACGGTGGGCATGACGACTCAAGTCACCCTTTCTCCTTCTGTCTGTCTATCCATCTGTGTGTATTTGGTGTGTGTCTTTTAATGTTTTTTCCCCCTTATCTTAATTACTAATCAATTTTATGGTTACTTATGACAATAATATTTTTAATTATTTGATCTATTTTCTTTCCTCATACAGATGAATCGATGATTCGACTACATTTGGAATAAAGGTTGAGATTATGGATATCATTTCTGAACTTGTGTTTCTCCCTCAGTTAACAGAAGCCTCACATGTCTCTGATTATGACGTGTCTCGTTAATAACAGGCCTTTAATTCCAGACCTTGCTCTGAGAGCTGTTTTTCACCCTTCAGGCCCACACACTACACAAAAAGACCTCAGACCAACTCTATAAATATTTTCCCTGGCCACCGAGATGAGATTTCACATGACCCAGATACTCAATCACATTTTCCTTTCCTTCCACATATGGGGTTTTTCTCACTTTCTTCTTGATTTATTAGTTCTGCCGTAGCGAGGAGTCCGGGGTTTGACTCCAGTGACCCTTAACGTGATCATCAGCTACTTTACAGCCTTCATCATTTAATAAACAAGCATCAACATTACAGTGGATCATAAAGCATTAGCTGACTCATGTAGCCAGTCTCATGTACTGTAACTCCACGTTCGCAGAGTCTGAACGTTATGTCAATATTTACGTGAGGAAATTCCAGGTCAGGTTACACACCAGAGCTTCACACTCAGATTATTAAAGTCACCTCCGTGTTGTTCACACCTCAGAGGTTTCCAGATTGTTCTTGACCCGAAAAAAATCTAATAGGAGTCTACAGTAGTACATCACCAATATATTACTGCGTGAATAAGTGCTAGTTGTAATGATCACATTAATCACTGGTTTAACTGAACAAAATGGCTTCCACATTCATTATTCAGCAGCACAAGCAGTAGAATAGCACTTGATCCAGCGCAGACTGTTCTTTTACATTTTATTCATTTATTTTTTATATTTTACAAACACACCTGCGTTTAGTCTCATCTGCATTTATTCTCACCCGTGTTTAGTCTCATCTGTGTTTATTCTCACCCGTGTTTAGTCTCATCTGTGTTTATTCTCACCCGTGTTTAGTCTCGTCTGTGTTTAGTCTCATCTGTGTTTAGTCTCATCTGTGTTTAGTCTCATCTGTGTTTAGTCTCACCTGCGTTTAGTCTCATCTGTGATTAGTCTCATCTGTGTTTAGTCTCATCTGTGTTTAGTCTCATCTGTTTAGTCTCACCTGTGTTTAATCTCACCCGTGTTTAGTCTCAACTGTGTTTAGTCTCATCTGCGTTTAGTCTCACCTGAGTTTGGTCTCACCTGTTTAGTCTCACCTGTGTTTAGTCTCACCTGTGTTTAGTCTCACCTGTGTTTAATCTCACCTGTGTTTAGTCTCACCTGTGTTTATTCTCACCTGTGTTTAGTCTCATCTGAGTTTAGTCTCATCTGTTTAGTCTCACCTGTGTTTAATCTCACCTGTGTTTAATCTCACCCGTGTTTAGTCTCATCTGTGTTTAGTCTCATCTGCATTTAGTCTCACCTAAGTTTAGTCTCACCTGTTTAGTCTCACCTGTGTTTAATCTCACCTGTGTTTAATCTCACCTGTGTTTAGGCTCACCTGTGTTTAGTCTCACCTGTGTTTAATCTCACCTGTGTTTAATCTCAATCATGTTTAGTCTCATCTGTGTTTAGTCTCATCTGCGTTTAGTCTCACCTGAGTTTAGTCTCACCTGTTTAGTCTCACCTGTGTTTAGTCTCATCTGTGTTTAGTCTCATCTGTTTAGTCTCACCTGTGTTTAATCTCACCTGTGTTTAGTCTCACCTGTTATTTAGTCTCACCTCGTTTAGTCTCACTTCGTTTAATCTAACCTGCGTTTAGTCTCATCTGTGTTTAGTCTCATCTGTGTTTAGTCTCACCTGTGTTTAGTCTCACCTGTGTTTAATCTCACCTGTGTTTAGTCTCACCTGTTATTTAGTCTCACCTCATTTAGTCTGACCTCGTTTAATCTAACCTGCATTTAGTCTAATCTGTTTTTAATCTCATATGTTATTTAGTCTCACCTGTGTTTAGTCTAATCTGTGTTTAGTCTCATCTGTGTTTAGTGTCACCTGTGTTTAATCTCACCTGTTATTTAGTCTCATCTCATTTAGTCTCACCTCGTTTAATCTAACCTGCGTTTAGTCTCATCTGTGTTTAGTCTCATCTGTGTTTAGTCTCATCTGTGTTTAGTCTCACCTGTGTTTAATCTCACCTGTGTTTAATCTCAACTGTGTTTAGTCTCACCTAAGTTTACTCTCACCTAA
Source organism: Cranoglanis bouderius (assembly GCA_023630585.1). NCBI lineage: Eukaryota > Metazoa > Chordata > Actinopteri > Siluriformes > Cranoglanididae > Cranoglanis > Cranoglanis bouderius. The sequence continues at coordinate 31,769,579 of CM042538.1, forward strand.
GTTTAGTCTCACCTGTTCAATCTCACCTGTGTTTAATCTCACCTGTGTTTAGTCTCACCTGTGTTTAGGCTCACCTGTGTTTAATCTCACCCGTGTTTAATCTCATCTGCATTTAGTCTCACCTGCGTTTAATCTCACCTGTGTTTAGTCTCACCTGTGTTTAGTCTCACCTGTGTTTAGTCTCACCTGTGTTTAATCTCACCTGTGTTTAGTCTCACCTGTTATTTAGTCTCACCTCGTTTAGTCACACCTCATTTAATCTAACCTGCATTTAGTCTAATCTGTGTTTAGTCTCATCTGTGTTTAGTCTCATCTGTGTTTAGTCTAATCTGTGTTTAGTCTAATCTGTGTTTAGTCTCATCTGTTATTTAGTCTCACCTGTGTTTAGTCTCATCTGTGTTTAGTCTCATCTGTGTTTAGTCTAATCTGTGTTTAGTCTTATCTGTTATTTAGTCTCACCTGTGTTTAGTCTCATCTGCGTTTAGTCTCATCTGTGTTTAGTCTCATCTGTTATTTAGTCTCATCTGTGTTTAGTCTCACATGTGTTTAGTCTAATCTGTGTTTAGTCTCATCTGTGTTTAGTCTCATCCGTGTTTAGTCTCATCTGTTATTTAGTCTAATCTGTGTTTAGTCTCATCTGTGTTTAGTCTCATCTGTGTTTAGTCTCACCTGTTATTTAGTCTCACCTCATTTAGTCTCACCTCGTTTAATCTAACCTGCATTTAGTCTAATCTGTTTTTAATCTCACCTGTGTTTAGTCTCACCTGTGTTTAATCTCACCTGTTATTTAGTCTCACCTCATTTAGTCTCACCTCGTTTAATCTAACCTGCATTTAGTCTAATCTGTTTTTAATCTCATATGTTATTTAGTCTCACCTGTGTTTAGTCTAATCTGTGTTTAGTCTCATCTGTGTTTAGTGTCACCTGTGTTTAATCTCACCTGTTATTTAGTCTCACCTCGTTTAGTCTCACCTCGTTTAATCTAACCTGCGTTTAGTCTCATCTGCGTTTAGTCTCATCTGCGTTTAGTCTCATCTGTGTTTAATCTCACCTGTGTGTAGTCTCACCTGTGTTTAGTCTCACCTGTGTTAATCTCACCTGTGTTTAATCTCACTCATGTTTAGTCTCATCTGCGTTTAGTCTCACCTGAGTTTAGTCTCACCTGAGTTTAGTCTCACCTGTTTAGTCTCACCTGTGTTTAGTCTCATCTGTGTTTAGTCTCATCTGTTATTTAGTCTCACCTCGTTTAGTCACACCTCATTTAATCTAACCTGCATTTAGTCTAATCTGTGTTTAGTCTCATCTGTGTTTAGTCTCATCTGTTTAGTCTCATCTGTTTAGTCTCACCTGTGTTTAATCTCACCTGTGTTTAGTCTCACCTGTTATTTAGTCTCACCTCGTTTAGTCTCACCTCGTTTAATCTAACCTGCGTTTAGTCTCATCTGTGTTTAGTCTCACCTGTGTTTAGTCTCACCTGTGTTTAATCTCACCTGTTATTTAGTCTCACCTCATTTAGTCTCACCTCATTTAATCTAACCTGCATTTAGTCTAATCTGTTTTTAATCTCATATGTTATTTAGTCTCCCCTGTGTTTAGTCTAATCTGTGTTTAGTCTCATCTGTGTTTAGTGTCACCTGTGTTTAATCTCACCTGTTATTTAGTCTCACCTCGTTTAGTCTCACCTCGTTTAATCTAACCTGCGTTTAGTCTCATCTGCGTTTAGTCTCATCTGTGTTTAGTCTCATCTGTTTAGTCTCATCTGTTTAGTCTCACCTGTGTTTAGTCTCATCTGTGTTTAGTCTCATCTGTTTAGTCTCATCTGTTTAGTCTCACCTGTGTTTAATCTCACCTGTGTTTAGTCTCACCTGTTATTTAGTCTCACCTCGTTTAGTCTCACCTCATTTAATCTAACCTGCGTTTAGTCTAATCTGTGTTTAGTCTCACCTGTGTTTAATCTCACCTGTGTTTAGTCTCACCAGTTATTTAGTCTCACCTCTTTTAATCTAACCTGCATTTAGTCTAATCTGTTTTTAATCTCATATGTTATTTAGTCTCACCTGTGTTTAGTCTAATCTGTGTTTAGTCTCATCTGTGTTTAGTGTCACCTGTGTTTAATCTCACCTGTTATTTAGTCTCACCTCGTTTAGTCTGACCTCGTTTAATCTAACCTGCGTTTAGTCTAATCTGTGTTAAGTCTCATCTGTGTTTAGTCTCACCTCTGTTTAGTCTCACTTGTGTTTAATCTCACCTGTGTTTAGTCTCACCTGTTATTTAGTCTCACCTCATTTAGTCTGACCTCGTTTAATCTAACCTGCGTTTAGTCTAATCTGTGTTTAATCTCATATGTTATTTAGTCTCACCTGTTATTTAGTCTCACCTCGTTTAGTCTCACCTCATTTAATCTAACCTGCGTTTAGTCTAATCTGTGTTTAGTCTCACCTGTGTTTAATCTCACCTGTGTTTAGTCTCACCAGTTATTTAGTCTCACCTCTTTTAATCTAACCTGCATTTAGTCTAATCTGTTTTTAATCTCATATGTTATTTAGTCTCACCTGTGTTTAGTCTAATCTGTGTTTAGTCTCATCTGTGTTTAGTGTCACCTGTGTTTAATCTCACCTGTTATTTAGTCTCATCTCGTTTAGTCTCACCTCGTTTAATCTAACCTGCGTTTAGTCTCATCTGCGTTTAGTCTCATCTGTGTTTAGTCTCATCTGTGTTTAGTCTCACCTGTGTTTAATCTCACCTGTGTTTAATCTCACCTGTGTTTAATCTCAACTGTGTTTAGTCTCACCTAAGTTTAGTCTCACCTGTTCAATCTCACCTGTGTTTAATCTCACCTGTGTTTAGTCTCACCTGTGTTTAGTCTCACCTGTGTTTAGTCTCATCTGTTTAGTCTCATCTGTTTAGTCTCACCTAAGTGTAGTCTCACCTGTTCAATCTCACCTGTGTTTAATCTCACCTGTGTTTAGTCTCACCTGTGTTTAGTCTCATCTGTGTTTAGTCTCATCTGTTTAGTCTCATCTGTTTAGTCTCACCTGTGTTTAATCTCACCTGTGTTTAGTCTCACCTGTTATTTAGTCTCACCTCGTTTAGTCTCACCTGTGTTTAATCTCACCTGTTATTTAGTCTCACCTCATTTAGTCTCACCTCATTTAATCTAACCTGCATTTAGGCTAATCTGTTTTTAATCTCATATGTTATTTAGTCTCCCCTGTGTTTAGTCTAATCTGTGTTTAGTCTCATCTGTGTTTAGTGTCACCTGTGTTTAATCTCACCTGTTATTTAGTCTCACCTCGTTTAGTCTCACCTCGTTTAATCTAACCTGCGTTTAGTCTCATCTGCGTTTAGTCTCATCTGTGTTTAGTCTCATCTGTTTAGTCTCATCTGTTTAGTCTCACCTGTGTTTAGTCTCATCTGTGTTTAGTCTCATCTGTTTAGTCTCATCTGTTTAGTCTCACCTGTGTTTAATCTCACCTGTGTTTAGTCTCACCTGTTATTTAGTCTCACCTCGTTTAGTCTCACCTCATTTAATCTAACCTGCGTTTAGTCTAATCTGTGTTTAGTCTCACCTGTGTTTAATCTCACCTGTGTTTAGTCTCACCAGTTATTTAGTCTCACCTCTTTTAATCTAACCTGCATTTAGTCTAATCTGTTTTTAATCTCATATGTTATTTAGTCTCACCTGTGTTTAGTCTAATCTGTGTTTAGTCTCATCTATGTTTAGTGTCACCTGTGTTTAATCTCACCTGTTATTTAGTCTCACCTCGTTTAGTCTGACCTCGTTTAATCTAACCTGCGTTTAGTCTAATCTGTGTTAAGTCTCATCTGTGTTTAATCTCACCTCTGTTTAGTCTCACTTGTGTTTAATCTCACCTGTGTTTAGTCTCACCTGTTATTTAGTCTCACCTCATTTAGTCTGACCTCGTTTAATCTAACCTGCATTTAGTCTAATCTGTTTTTAATCTCATATGTTATTTAGTCTCACCTGTGTTTAGTCTAATCTGTGTTTAGTCTCATCTGTGTTTAGTGTCACCTGTGTTTAATCTCACCTGTTATTTAGTCTCATCTCGTTTAGTCTCACCTCGTTTAATCTAACCTGCGTTTAGTCTCATCTGCGTTTAGTCTCAACTGTGTTTAGTCTCACCTAAGTTTAGTCTCACCTAAGTTTAGTCTCACCTGTTCAATCTCACCTGTGTTTAATCTCACCTGTGTTTAGTCTCACCTGTGTTTAGTCTCACCTGTGTTTAATCTCACCCGTGTTTAATCTCATCTGTGTTTAGTCTCATCTGCATTTAGTCTCACCTGTGTTTAATCTCACCTGTGTTTAGTCTCACCTATGTTTAGTCTCACCTGTTATTTAGTCTCACCTCGTTTAGTCACACCTCATTTAATCTAACCTGCATTTAGTCTCATCTGTGTTTAGTCTCATCTGTGTTTAGTCTCATCTGTGTTTAGTCTAATCTGTGTTTAGTCTAATCTGTGTTTAGTCTCATCTGTTATTTAGTCTCACCTGTGTTTAGTCTCATCTGTGTTTAGTCTAATCTGTGTTTAGTCTTATCTGTTATTTAGTCTCACCTGTGTTTAGTCTCATCTGCGTTTAGTCTCATCTGTGTTTAGTCTCATCTGTTATTTAGTCTCATCTGTGTTTAGTCTCACATGCGTTTAGTCTAATCTGTGTTTAGTCTCATCTGTGTTTAGTCTCATCCGTGTTTAGTCTCATCTGTTATTTAGTCTAATCTGTGTTTAGTCTCATCTGTGTTTAGTCTCATCTGTGTTTAGTCTCACCTGTTATTTAGTCTCACCTCATTTAGTCTCACCTCGTTTAATCTAACCTGCATTTAGTCTAATCTGTTTTTAATCTCATATGTTATTTAGTCTCACCTGTGTTTAGTCTAATCTGTGTTTAGTCTCATCTGTGTTTAGTGTCACCTGTGTTTAATCTCACCTGTTATTTAGTCTCACCTCGTTTAGTCTCACCTCGTTTAATCTAACCTGCGTTTAGTCTCATCTGCGTTTAGTCTCATCTGCGTTTAGTCTCATCTGTGTTTAATCTCACCTGTGTTTAGTCTCACCTGTGTTTAGTCTCACCTGTGTTAATCTCACCTGTGTTTAATCTCACTCATGTTTAGTCTCATCTGCGTTTAGTCTCACCTGAGTTTAGTCTCACCTGAGTTTAGTCTCACCTGTTTAGTCTCACCTGTGTTTAGTCTCATCTGTGTTTAGTCTCATCTGTTATTTAGTCTCACCTCGTTTAGTCACACCTCATTTAATCTAACCTGCATTTAGTCTAATCTGTGTTTAGTCTCATCTGTGTTTAGTCTCATCTGTTTAATCTCATCTGTTTAGTCTCATCTGTGTTTAATCTCACCTGTGTTTAGTCTCACCTGTTATTTAGTTTCACCTCGTTTAGTCTCACCTCGTTTAATCTAACCTGCGTTTAGTCTCATCTGTGTTTAGTCTCACCTGTGTTTAGTCTCACCTGTGTTTAATCTCACCTGTTATTTAGTCTCACCTCATTTAGTCTCACCTCGTTTAATCTAACCTGCATTTAGTCTAATCTGTTTTTAATCTCATATGTTATTTAGTCTCCCCTGTGTTTAGTCTAATCTGTGTTTAGTCTCATCTGTGTTTAGTGTCACCTGTGTTTAATCTCACCTGTTATTTAGTCTCACCTCGTTTAGTCTCACCTCGTTTAATCTAACCTGCGTTTAGTCTCATCTGCGTTTAGTCTCATCTGTGTTTAGTCTCATCTGTTTAGTCTCACCTGTGTTTAGTCTCATCTGTGTTTAGTCTCATCTGTTTAGTGTCATCTGTTTAGTCTCACCTGTGTTTATTCTCACCTGTTATTTAGTCTCACCTCGTTTAGTCTCACCTCGTTTAATCTAACCTGCGTTTAGTCTAATCTGTGTTTAGTCTCACCTGTGTTTAATCTCACCTGTGTTTAGTCTCACCTGTTATTTAGTCTCACCTCGTTTAATCTAACCTGCATTTAGTCTAATCTGTTTTTAATCTCATATGTTATTTAGTCTCACCTGTGTTTAGTCTAATCTGTGTTTAGTCTCATCTGTGTTTAGTGTCACCTGTGTTTAATCTCACCTGTTATTTAGTCTCACCTAAGTTTAGTCTCACCTCGTTTAATCTAACCTGCGTTTAGTCTCATCTGCGTTTAGTCTCATCTGTGTTTAGTCTCATCTGTGTTTAGTCTCATCTGTGTTTAGTCTCATCTGTTATTTAGTCTCACCTGTGTTTAGTCTCATCTGTGTTTAGTCTCATCTGTTTAGTCTCACCTGTGTTTAATCTCACCTGTGTTTAGTCTCACCTGTTATTTAGTCTCACCTCGTTTAGTCTCACCTCGTTTAGTCTCACCTCGTTTAATCTAACCTGCGTTTAGTCTAATCTGTGTTTAGTCTCATCTGTGTTTAGTCTCACCTCTGTTTAGTCTCACCTGTGTTTAATCTCACCTGTGTTTAGTCTCACCTGTTATTTAGTCTCACCTCATTTAGTCTGACCTTGTTTAATCTAACCTGCATTTAGTCTAATCTGTTTTTAATCTCATATGTTATTTAGTCTCACCTGTATTTAGTCTAATCTGTGTTTAGTCTCATCTGTGTTTAGTGTCACCTGTGTTTAATCTCACCTGTTATTTAGTCTCACCTCGTTTAGTCTCACCTCGTTTAATCTAACCTGCGTTTAGTCTCATCTGTGTTTAGTCTCATCTGTGTTTAGTCTAATCTGTGTTTAGTCTAATCTGTGTTTAGTCTCATCTGTGTTTAGTCTCATCTGTTATTTAGTCTCACCTGTGTTTAGTCTCATCTGTTATTTAGTCTCACCTGTGTTTAGTCTCATCTGTGTTTAGTCTAATCTGTGTTTACTCTCATCTGTTATTTAGTCTCATCTGTGTTTAGTCTCACCTGTGTTTAGTCTAATCTGTGTTTAGTCTCATCTGTTATTTAGTCTCACCTGTGTTTAGTCTCACCTGTGTTTAGTCTCATCTGTTATTTAGTCTCACCTGTGTTTAGTCTCATCTGTTATTTAGTCTCACCTGTGTTTAGTCTCACCTGTGTTTAGTCTCATCTGTTATTTAGTCTCACCTGTGTTTAGTCTCATCTGTGTTTAGTCTCATCTGTTTAGTCTCACCTGTGTTTAATCTCACCTGTGTTTAGTCTCACCTGTTATTTAGTCTCACCTCATTTAGTCTCACCTCGTTTTATCTAACCTGCATTTAGTCTAATCTGTTTTTAGTCTCATCTGTTATTTAGTCTCACCTGTGTGTAGTCTAATCTGTGTTTAGTCTCATCTGTGTTTAGTCTCACCTGTGTTTAATCTCACCTGTGTTTAGTCTCACCTGTTATTTAGTCTCACCTGTGTTTAATCTAACCTGTGTTTAGTCTCACCTGTTATTTAGTCTCACCTCATTTAATCTAACCTGCGTTTAGTCTAATCTGTGTTTAGTCTCATCTGCGTTTAGTCTCATCTGTGTTTAGTCTAATCTGTGTTTAGTCTAATCTGTGTTTAGTCTCATCTGTTATTTAGTCTCACCTGTGTTTAGTCTCATCTGTTATTTAGTCTCACCTGTGTTTAGTCTCACCTGTGTCTAGTCTCACCTGTTTAGTCTCATCTGTGTTTAGTCTCATCTGCGTTTAGTCTCATCTGCGTTTAGTCTCACCTGTGTTTAGTCTCATCTGTTATTTAGTCTCACCTGTGTTTAGTCTCATCTGTTATTTAGTCTCACCTCTGTTTAGTCTCACCTGTGTCTAGTCTCACCTGTTTAGTCTCATCTGCGTTTAGTCTCATCTGCGTTTAGTCTCATCTGCGTTTAGTCTCATCTGTTTAGTCTCATCTGCGTTTAGTCTCATCTGTTTAGTCTCATCTGCGTTTAGTCTCACCTGCGTTTAATCTCACCTATGTTTAGTCTCATCTGCGTTTAATCTCATCATTCTTACTTATGGACCCTCTCTACAAAACGCCTCATGAGGGAAACAGGTGACGGTTCCAGTTCCTTTACCCGATAAGGCGCATCTGAAGTGCCCTAAACTGCCCCCAGGGCCTGTTCTGGAGGCATCATGCTTGCAGTGCACTTCGGTGCGCACTCATTATTCCTCTCCCGCACTCCAACGCTTCAGCAGGTGAAACTGTTGAATACAAATGCATTCTAAAGAGCAGCAACTCTGCAGCATTGCATTCATATTTCTGAACCTCTCCATGCCCACGCCGGACCTCTGCTCCCTTATTCTCCAAAAACATCACATCACATCACAGAATACCAATCAGGCGCCCTACATACGGCGTATTTGAGACACAGCCGTGGTTTAGAGGGCGAATCGTTGCAGCCCGGGGTGTGAGAGAAACGAAACAGTCTTGGGGGGGAAATATCTAATCACAGAGCTGAGGCTGATACGGCAGTCAGGTGTGTGTGTGTGTGTGTGTGTGTGTGTGTGTGTGTGTGTGTGTGTGTGTGTGTGTGTGTGTGAGCTTATACTTACTTTATCAGTTAGGGGGCGTCCGATAATTTCACAAATTAGGAAAGAGGAAGACATCTCCATCTCTCTCTCTCTCTCTCTCTCTCTCTCTCTCTGTAGCGCTGTCTCATATCTGAAGGTCACGTAATCCATTTCAGCAGCGTGAACAGAAATGTCAGAAAATGAGACACACACCACAAACAGAGCAGTGAACACACACTCACACACACACACACACACACACTTTTCCCCTAAGTTCCAAGTCGCTTTTCCCGAGTTCCATCCTAAACACAACGTTCCAAAGCTTCAGCTCGGGAAAAAAAACATGGACGTCCAGAGCGAGGTCACATTTGCATAGTTAGTCCCAGAATTTGATGAACATAAGGCATTAAGAAGATCTACATGAATGATTTCTGCGTGATTAAGTGATGAGAAACGACATATAACCTCATAGTTCATCTTCGCTCATAAAAATGCTCCGTCACTACGGAAATCAGTGGAACTACGCTATGAATCTAAACTTGCGAAGTTGTTAAAACATCTTTTCACATCATGAAAGCTACACATAAAGTGGGGGATGGTTGTGCGGGGGGGGGGGAGGGGGGTGTTTAAAACAGTGTTAATATGAATGCAAACTTTAATACACTGATAAAGACATAAATATATACAAATAAAATTGGTTTCACATTTGTTTCCTACATTCTTTTGAATGTCCACGGATTAAAATAAAATATCAGATGCCACGAGTGTACCTTCTACTATCATTTACACATCTGAATGGCCGTGGAATACGAAGTAATGTGATAACATGAAATTTAATATGACCTTATATGGTCATGGGCATTGTTTCGACTCAGGTCAGCTGTCATTTGCTGCTATTGTCAAGAAACTGAGGCAGGAATTTGGCCAATAGTTGCTGCAGGCCTTTTATAATCGACCAATTGGTGTACGAGAAGGCGGGAATTACAGAGAGGGGTTAAAGCAATGCAAATATGCGCACACATGATGCAGCATTAGACCATAAGCACATCATAATGAAAATAAAGCAGAATCAATTTAGAAAGAGGACATGTCCGGGAAAAAGAGGACGTGTGGTCACCTACTGTATGTGTACTGCTGACTGTGTGAGAGAGAGACGCCATGTTGTTGTGATGTCAGGTGTGTTTGTGTCAGAGAACTAGGGCTAGGTGGATGTTATCTTAGTTCAGGGTTCCGAATTGAATGACCGTTCCCTTGCGCTTTTCCGAGTCGGAGGTCGGGTTTTTCCGAGTTAGGAGAGCCCTTGAATGTCCGTGTAAAGATAAAACTGAAATGTTCAGAACTGTAAAATGTGACATACAGTCTTCATTTTTCGTCGTTTATTTTTCCCCCAAAATGGACCGAATTAGTTTTTTTCTTCGATTAAAAAAAAAAAATCCAAATAAAAAAAAATGATAAACAGGTTTAAGTTTATTGTCTTTTTTTACGCAAGTAAAAAGTTAAAAACCATTTAGAACCATTTTCTCTCCTGCACCCTGTGAGGTCATCAGAGTGGGACAGAAATCTCTCGGCTCTCTCAGAGGGGGGAAATGTCCCCGGAAGTTCATCAGCATTTTCCATTCAACATTCCTTTGATGTCGCCGAATACGACAGCGGAATATTCTGGACTGATCTTTATTTTATCTTTATTTTATAAAAAATAATAATTTAAAAAAACGAGAGAGAAAAAACATTGACGTGTTTTATATCCAGAGTTTAGTCACAAACATCTCGCAGTGATCACAGAGAGCTCTGCTGCCACCCAGTGGGGTGTGTGTGTGTGTGTGTGTGTGTGTGTGTGTGTGTGTGTGTGTGTGTGTGTGTGTGTGTGAGTACTCAAACATGATCAGATGAATATAAAAAATGAGTCATTTTAAAACAACTAATGGAATATTGGCGTTTTTAAGGAGAATGTTGAGGTTTGATGGTGAATGTTGGGGTTTGATGATGAATGTTGGTGTTTGATGGAGAATGTTGGGGTTTGATGGAGAATGTTGGGGTTTGATGATGAATGTTGGTGTTTGATGGAGAATGTTGGGGTTTGATGAAGAATGTTGAGGTTTGGTGGAGAATGTTGGGGTTTGATGAAGAATGTTGGGGTTTGATGGAGAATGTTGGGGTTTGGTGGTGAATGTTGGGGTTTGATGAAGAATGTTGAGGTTTGGTGGAGAATGTTGGTGTTTGATGGTGAATGTTGGTGTTTGATGGAGAATGTTGGGGTTTGATGGAGAATGTTGGGGTTTGATGGTGAATGTTGGGGTTTGATGGAGAATGTTGGGGTTTGATGAAGCATGTTGGGGTTTGATGAAGCATGTTGAGGTTTGGTGGAGAATGTTGGGGTTTGATGGTGAATGTTGAGGTTTGATGGTGAATGTTGAGGTTTGATGGTGAATGTTGGGGTTTGGTGGTGAATGTTGGGGTTTGGTGAAGAATGTTGAGGTTTGGTGGAGAATGTTGGGGTTTGATGAAGAATGTTGAGGTTTGGTGGAGAATGTTGGTGTTTGATGGTGAATGTTGGTGTTTGATGGAGAATGTTGGGGTTTGATGGAGAATGTTGGGGTTTGATGGAGAATGTTGGGGTTTGATGAAGCATGTTGGGGTTTGATGAAGCATGTTGAGGTTTGGTGGAGAATGTTGGGGTTTGATGAAGAATGTTGGGGTTTGATGGTGAATGTTGGGGTTTGATGGTGAATGTTGGGGTTTGATGGAGAATGTTGGGGTTTGATGGAGAATGTTGGGGTTTGATGGAGAATGTTGGGGTTTGATGGTGAATGTTGGGGTTTGATGGAGAATGTTGAGGTTTGGTGGAGAATGTTGGGGTTTGGTGGTGAATGTTGGGGTTTGATGGAGAATGTTGAGGTTTGATGGAGAATGTTGGGGTTTCATGGAGAATGTTGGTGTTTGATGGTGAATGTTGGTGTTTGATGGTAAATGTTGGGGTTTGATGAAGAATGTTGGGGTTTGGTGGAGAATATTGGTGTTTGATGGTGAATATTGGTGTTTGATGGAGAATGTTGGGGTTTGGTGGTGAATATTGGGGTTTAATGGTGAATGTTGCCGTTTGATGGTGAATGTTGGTGCTTGATAGTAAATGTTGGGGTTTGATGCCATATATCATATTCCTGTCTTTATTTTGATTCAGCCGCAGGTCATTTTACATCAATAACTGTTTGAGTTTAATCCAAAACTGAGTGGTGAAATGAATTTGCGGATAATTGGTCCAATTTCTCCCCCCATTCAGCTTTGATCAATAAAGAGACCTGCTAATAAAAGAACCATCTCCTCTAAAATTAATCCCTCGCTCTCTTTCATCTTAGTGACCCGTCTCTGTGGGGAATAGGGATCTCGGTCCCAAACTGAAGAGGTGTTAAATAATAGATTATAAATTTGAAGAGGTATTGAGCAATCACACATACTAATCAACAGAGAATCAAAGTGAGTTAAATAGAAATATAAAATTAAAGTATAAAACAGAAACCAGAGAGTTTAATTGTGAAATGTGATAAAAAAGTCTAAGAACTAAGGAGCCAAAAGGAATAAATTCACACCAGTTCAGAACAATGAATCAGTGTTTACACACACTATGTCTTTTTGGGGTTTTTTCCAAACGTAGTTTTGGATAATAATAGCTTTTCTTCTACACCAGGCTGAAAATACTCAGTGTGTGTGTGTGTGTGTGTGTGTGTGTGTGTGTGTGTGTGTGTGTGTGTGTGTGTGTGTGTGTGTGTGTGTGTTCAGTCACACATTAAACCATCACTTCCCTCTGCTTTTAGAACATCAGCATGACACAACATGATAATCAGCCCGCTCTTTCTCCATCAGGAAGAAGAAAAGTTTAAGTTCTTTTTGTCTCTCATAAAACGAAGATAAACGAGGAGATTCTGGGTTTCGGAAGAAAAAACAATTACTGAAACTGTTCATTAAAACATCAGCATGGGATAAGAGATGATGAGATTGAACTGTGTGTGTGTGTGTGTGTGTGTGTGTGTGTGTGTGTGTGTGTGTGTGTGTGTGTGTGTGTGTGTGTGTGTGTAAGAGAGAGAGAGAACAGGAATGTTTGGGACCAGAAAACTATGTACCAAACGTTCTACATGGATGGTTTTTGAATTACTTGGGGGCGGGGCTAGCAAGTGTTCGTTACTGATTGGTTACATTAATAATTACGTTCACCCAGTCAACCTCTTTATTTCTTATGGAATGAAATCAGCAGAACCTGAATGAACCAAAATATGTAATGCTTAAAAAAATAAAAAAATATATATATAAATATAAATAAATAAATAAATAAAAAACATGCACATTTGATAGAAAAATTACAGGTTAAAAAAATTCTGATAATAACAACTCATGTTTTTAAAAAATAATAATAATAAAAAATAAAACTGTCAGAAAACTCTGGTTAAAAAAACAATATTTTTAACGAATTTTTATTACCAGAATTTTTTAACCTACAATTTTTCTATCAAATGTGCATGTTTTTTTTTTTAATTTATTTTAATTTATTTTTATTTATTTTTAAGCATTACACATTTACACTTTTTTTCACCCCGAAGGATTACAAATTGACTCGTTTTGCCCAGTTATTGTCGGGTGTTGCCATTTTTGATCCTCTGTTTCAGTCGGCCCCGTCGTACGACTCTCGCCAGTCAGCTTCCTGTTCTCGCTTACGTTATAGCAGCTATAAACAGTCGTTCCCTCTCCAGTCTCTCCAGTCTCTTTCTTCTCTCTCAAAGAAGCGTAAACTCCTCTGTCCCGAAGATGTCTGAAAACAACTGTAAACTGTAAACATCTGTATTTACACTTTTACCTCTGACACTGGAGACTCCTTCCATAAATGTTAAATAGACGTCTCCTTATTTTAAGAAAACGTCACCGCATCGGCGCTTTTTAAAATCCATTTATGTGGAGCATCTGCCATATGAGTCCCCGTGAATGAGCTGTTACCATAGAAACGATAACGCATTAACAATAACTAGAGCATTGATATAAACCTGCGCTACTGTCAGAGCCGCTGTTGTAGAAAAACAATCGACACCTTCTGTCCGATCAGAAACCAGAATTCATGGGTGTTTTGGTATAAATTCATTTAATATGCGATTTAACTCTTTAGCCGATGACCGTGGAGCTTCGAGGGTTAATTATATGGTGGGGAAAACAAACCTGCTCTGAAGAAGAAGAAACCAAAACTGAATCTAACAGTGCAGATAGTGTGTGTGAAGAGCGTTTGATCAGTGTGTGTCCTCCAGGTGGAGCTGTGATCCAGGACATCTGTTCAGAAGATAAATACAGTACATTAGGAGGGTTTAATACATGGCTCTAATTTAAGTAAAAGGTCGTAGGCGTGTATGATTACTCACTTTCACCTCTGAGTCATTCATAGAACTGAAAGAGTCTCAGTTAATGGCTCAGGCTCGGAAAAAAAAAAAGGTTTTTAAGGTCCTATTATAAAACAAAACAGATTGGTGGAAGCAAAAGATAAAATCATTTTTTTATAGCTTTAAATGTTTATAATTCTATGATTATAATCAATTATATTATTTTTAATTAAACAACTGATTGATTTAATTTAGGTATTATTAATTATTTTATAATAATTATTAATTATTAGTTTCAATTTAATAAACAATGCTTATAAATGATGGCACACACTGCCGCTGGTATTATTTGCACCCATTTGTCTACATTTGTGGGTTTTGTTTTTAATAAAAGTGTCCTTTTTTTATACAACCCCGCTGTGTGAAATGTAAATAAAAACAGAATGCAATGATTTGCAAATCTCATAAACCCATATGTTATTCACAACAGAACATAGAAAACATATCAAATGTTTAAACTGAGGAAACGTACCATTTTAAGAAGAAAAATAAGGTAATTTTGAATTTCATGGCCGCAACACGTCTCAAAAAGTTTGGGACTGGGGGCAACAAAAGGCTGGAAAAGTAAGTGTTACTAAAAAGAAACCGCTGGACGTTAATTGGCAACAGGTCAGTAACATGATTGGGTATAAAAAGAGTATCTTAGAGAGGCAGAGTCTCTCAGAAGTAAAGATGGGCAGAGGTTCATCAATCTGCGAAAAACTGCGTCTACAATTTGTGGAATAATTTCAGAATAATGTTCCTCAACGTAAAATTGCGAAGACTTTGACGATCTCATCATCTACGGTACATAATATCATCAAAAGTTTCCGAGAATCTGGAGAAATATCTGTGCGCAAGGGAGAAGAGTGAAAATCAATATTGCATGCCTGTGATCTTCGGGTCCTCAGGCGGCACTGCATTAAAAACAGGCCTGATTCTGTAATGGAAATCACTGCATGGGCTCAGAAACACCTCCAGAACTCATAGTCTGTGAACACAGTTCGCCGTGCCATCCACAAATGCAGGTTAAAGCTCTATCATGCAAAGAAGAAGCCATATGTGAACATGATACAGAAACGCCGCCGTCTTCTCTGGGCCAAAGCTCATTTAAAATGGACTGAGGCAAAGTGGAAAACTGTTCTGTGGTCAGACGAATCGAAATTTGAAATTCTTTTTGGAAACCATGGACTCCACGTCCTCTAAACTAAAGAGGACTAAAGAGGAGAGGGACTTTTTATCCGGCTTTTTATCAGCGCTCAGTTCAAAAGCCTGCATCTCTGCAAAAATAATAACAGATCTGATGTTCAGAGAGCTGCTGAAGGTGAAAGGAGAAATTCAGGCACTGCGGAGAAACCGAAGGTGATTTTTGGTTGATCATTAACCAAACCAACTGGACAGAAATAATCTCTCCACACACCAGCTGGATTAAACTCTCCTGATATGTCCGGGTACCGGGAACAGGAACACGTACTAGGTCACGAATCTAAACTGACCAAGTTAACACATTTACTTCATTAGACTTTTATTATATATATATATATATATATATATATATATATATATATATATATATATATATATATATATATATATATATATATATATTAGACTTTCTCCTTATATGTAAATATACACAAACTCACAAGCTATACCATCCACTGAAACTTTATATACTACAGCTTTATGCTAGCTTTTGTATCTTGCTGGGTTTTTACCTCTATGCTAGCTTTTGTATCTTGTCAATTTTCATCTTCAGGCTATCCTTTGAACTTTGTATACTACAACTTTATGCTAGCTTTTATATTTTGTTGGTTTTTATCTCTATGCTAGCCTTTGAACTTTGCAACTTTACAATTTTTTTGCTAGCTTTATCTTATATCTTGCCAATTTTAATCTTTGTGCTAGCTTTTGTATACTCCTATATTTTTTTTTTCCGGCTAGCCTTTTATATAAACTGTATATGAGACATTTTAGCACTCTATCTCTGATCTTGCATAGTTTTACATCAATTTTACATGTCATACAGTATATCAGACATTTGCACTGTAATTACCAGGTAATTCTGTATGTGATAACTGCTGATGAATGTTTTTGTAGATTAACACACTGCATGAAGTGACAGGAACATTGTTTAGGAATCCTGCGGTATGCAAACATTGTTTGACCTTTCAGGCCATGAAAACACAGCTGACACCATCACGCTTCATAAAGGAGACACATTTTCCATTCCTAATACTTCCTATGACCACAAACAACATTGGTACACCATGCCAGATAATGTTTTTTTCCGTGGTTTCTCTTCATAACACTGTAACCATAACTTCCTGCAGTTTTTTTTTTTTTCCTAGTTGAAATACGTATAGAAGAGCCAACTGGATCCCGATAGTTCCTTGTATTTTTCCTATGTTTTGTGTTAGCCTGAACTGCACTTACATTACACCGAACTGAACTTACATTACACCTAATATCTCCACTCATCACCTAATATTAACCCAGCCGACTGCTGTGAGCAGGATCTGAATCTCTGCCCTGTTTGCTGAATGTCCCCCAGCGTGTACTGGTGCCGTGAGTCAGCCGTTAGTTCTGCAGCTGTCTGTAAATAGAGCCTTTGTTGTAATACGGTTTTGATTTGTAAATGTAGGTCAGGCCGCAGATGTTTTCGTTCAAACACACTTCGGTAGGACCGGAGATTCGTAGTACTGGCGCTTTCGAATACAAACAGAAAGCATACTTCTGATGTGTTCACCATGCACTCCCTGTTCAAGTGGTCAAAGTCTTGAGAACACTGTTGCTAGGCAACTGGGCGATATGGACGCTAATGCTGTTATTTTCCTGGAAATGAGGCTGAGGGTTTAAGTGAGCACGTAGCCATTAAAGGCACAGTGACACTGGAAATGGGACAAAACTATCAGGAATATCAACATTTACCTCAGATGCGTTGGTAAATCAGTAACAGAAAGACAGTATGGCTAAAATTACGATGTATCTAGAAAGCATGTAGCAAATTTCTTTTAAAAATGGGCAATGTAAACACACAGCGATCGAGTAAATGAGACCAAACTATCAGGAATGTCAACTTTTACCTCAGATGTGTTGGTAAATCAGCAAGAACATATGTAGTTTGGCTAAAATGATTATTTATCTAGCTAGCGTGTAGCCATAATTCCTTTCTGCAGACAATGTAAAAGCACAGTGATGGAAGAAATGGGGCAGAACTATCAGGAAAATCAATATTGCCCTCAGAAGTGTTGGTAAATTACTAATAAAACACTCTTTTTTAAATCAAGTTAGCAGGAATGTCAGTAAAAAAAAAAAAAAAAAAAAGACTCGGTATGGCTAAAAGTACGATTTATCTAGCCAGAACGTACAGTAGCTTCAGAAATATAGATACAGTAATATTATTATCTTAAATGGACAATGTAAAAAAGAAATAGTGATGTGGAAATGAGACAAAACTGTCAGGAATATCAACCTTTACCTCAGATGCGTTGTTAAATTACTAAGAAAATACACCGTGTGGCTAAAATTATGATTCCTCTAGCTAGCATGTGGCCATTAAAGACACGGCGGCAATAGAAATCAGACAGAACCATCAGAAATATCAGAATTTCCCTCAGATGTGTTGATAAAGCTGTAATTAATGACTGTATATGGCGAAACTTAGGAATTATCTGGCTAGGAGACAGGAAGACACGAGCCTCGTCAAGAAACGCAAACAAAAAGGGCGGGGCAGGATCAGGAGGAAAACAGGATCCAGGAAGAATGTTGAAAAGCAGGAAGTAAAACAGATGGCAAGCGGCAGTCCTTTTGTGAGACACTGGTTCACTGAAGTGTTGAGAAACAACTCCTTCTTAGGGAACAGCTATTATTCAAAGATATAGGTGAACTGACGATTAACTGTGGGCGGGTTCTAATATAAATAACGTATAGAATAACACACAACATGCCATGCTGTTATAGAAATATACAGTAATCCATGCCAGGGTGGTGTGATACAGCCCAGTCACCGACACCGGAGACTCCTTCCACCGAGCCACTCCGTCCGCCGTACAAGTCCCCGTGAATGGGCCGTTACTATAGAAACGACAACGTAATCCGAACGTCGGACACAGGAAACGTTGTGTCCGTCATTTCCGTTTCATAACCTTTGGTCATGTTTATTGTTTATCTACATTAAAAGACGCTCGATCCGCATCTCTTAACGTTATTACTGTTGCGTGTGCACGTTATTACACGTGCTCACGTGAGCGTTTTCTAATCGTTCTCGCGTCTTCGTGCGGACAGAGATACAAACTACATTTTCAGAAATATCGGTGCGCATGTGGACGGGACCTGAATGGACCTCAAACAATTCAAATGTACATGGGGCAAAACTTCGGGGACCGACTTTCCTGAGATTCTTTGTGGGGTTTTCAGTGTGAGTGGAAAATTGACCGTACACACATATGAACACACACACACACACACACACACACACACACACACACACACACACACACACACTAATGGAGGAAGGCTGGAAATGTCGACCCATTAATGCTGCTATTCTGAGTGCACGTGTCCACGTGGAGCTCATTACCTTGATTTCTCTCTGGACTGTCCGACGTTACTCGGATACACCTGAGAGGACACGCGTGCTATTTCAGAGTGTGTGCGTTAATGAGAGAGGAGACAGAGGACCGCAAGCGTGCACACACACACACACACACACACACACACACACACACAGTAGAAAGTGTGACGGATGAAGAAATGGCCCACCTGTATGAGGCTGCGTTTAGATCATCGATCAAACACACATCAGAGACATTTCCACACACTTATCACTGCATCTGATCAGTTGGAGTCGCTGCCTATTCAGATATTGAACATCTTTCACAGCCTTCATCTTCCTCATTTGTCGGATCGTTGGGATTTTGAAATAAACACCAATATAAAGCTACACATGTTCAAGGCACTCTGGACTGAAAACCAAAACTAAAAACCAAACGCTGGATTTTTCCACCCTTCCTTATTAAGAACTGTTTTGTATTGTTGCATAAATTATTATTATTATTATTATTATTATTCACAAATCTCTTCTTTCAGGTGAATATTATTACGCAAAATCGAGCTGAAGATAAACAAAAAACATAAAATGATTAAATGTGGACCAGTTTGTTATGCCTTCATTAAACCTAGTGGAAAAATCCATGACCAAAACTTTTAATTTAAATGTATTCTTTATTTCACATGAACGGCCCACGTCAAGTCTGACCGCCCCGAATTGTTGCCGTTTTCCAATATGGCGGCCCCCGTGAGAGTTGAGTTAGCGTTCGATGCTAAGTGCACAGTACTTGTGGTGTGAATTTAGCCACACAGTCTCATCTCAATAACTTAGCAACACATCTGAGGAAAGCGTTAATACTCCTGATGCATTGATAGCCTTCATTAGTCCCAGATATTAGTGAGGATCGATGGAATAAAGAAGATAAATAACCAGGGGAAATGACAGAGCGGATATTCACTGACTGCATTAACTGCTTTATAAAATAATAAGTGTGTGTTTTGTACCTGCTGAGGGAGAATGATAAAAAACATAATTTTCTGGTAGAGCTGGGTGAATTTATAGTTTTCTAAATCATCAACATATAATGAATGTGTGTGTCAGGAGGTCTACAGTATATACAGAGTGTGTGTGTGTGTGTGTGGGGGGGGGGGGGGGGGGGAGTTAGTTGTCGTCCATTGTCCGAATACGAGCTGCTATTAATAACACACTGCAGCTCAGGCAACACAGCAACACCACATCACACTGTTACCATGGAGCTCAGGGACGATGACATCACACTGGTGATTATGGGGGGGGGGGGGGGGGGGGGGGGGAGAGAGAGAGAGAGAGAGAGAGAGAGAGAGAGAGAGAGAGAGAGAGAGAGAGAGAGAGGAGGTCAAAGAAGCAGAAAGAAGGAAAGGATGCCGGTCTGTCTGTATTTAATATTTTCATTACAGACAGATAGGCAAAGAGAGTGAGACAGATACAGATAGAGAGAGTGATGCAGATAGGCAGAGAGAGTAAGACAGATAGGCAGAGAGTGAGACAGATAGGCAGAGAGAGTGAGACAGATAGACAGAGAGAGTGAGACAGATAGACAGAGAGAGTGAGACAGATAGACAGAGAGAGTGAGACAGATAGACAGAGAGAGTGAGACAGATAGGCAGAGAGAGTGAGACAGATACCGAGAGAGTGAGACAGATACAGAGAGAGTGAGACAGATACAGAGAGAGTGAGACAGATAGGCAGAGAGTGAGACAGATACAGATAGAGCGAGTGAGACAGATAGACAGAGAGTGAGACAGATACAGATAGAGAGAGTGAGACAGATAGACAGAGAGAGTGAGACAGATAGACAGAGAGAGTGAGACAGATAGACAGAGAGAGTGATGCAGATAGGCAGAGAGAGTGAGACAGATAGGCAGAGAGAGTGAGACAGATAGGCAGAGAGAGTGAGACAGATAGACAGAGAGAGTGAGACAAATAGACAGAGAGAGTGAGACAGATAGGCAGAGAGAGAGACAGATAGGCAGAGAGAGAGACAGATAGGCAGAGAGAGTGAGACAGATAGGCAGAGAGAGTGAGACAGATAGGCACAGAGAGTGAGACAGATAGGCAGAGAGAGTGAGACAGATAGGCAGAGAGTGAGACAGATAGGCAGAGAGTGAGACAGATAGGCAGAGAGTGAGACAGATAGGCAGAGAGAGTGAGACAGATAGACAGAGAGAGTGAGACAGATAGGCAGAGAGTGAGACAGATAGGCAGAGAGAGTGAGACAGATAGGCAGAGAGAGAGACAGATAGGCAGAGAGAGAGACAGATAGGCAGAGAGAGTGAGACAGATAGGCAGAGAGAGTGAGACAGATACAGATAGAGCAAGTGAGACAGATACAGATAGAGCGAGTGAGACAGATACAGATAGAGCGAGTGAGACAGAGGCAGAGAGTGAGACAGATAGACAGAGAGTGAGACAGATACAGATAGAGATAGAGAGAGTGAGACAGATACAGATAGAGAGAGTGAGACAGATAGACAGAGAGAGTGAGACAGATAGACAGAGAGAGTGAGACAGATAGACAGAGAGAGTGAGACAGATAGGCAGAGAGTGAGACAGATACAGATAGAGAGAGTGAGACAGATAGGTAGAGAGAGTGATACAGATAGGTAGAGAGAGTGAGACAGATACAGATAGAGAGAGTAAGACAGATAGGCAGAGAGTGAGACAAATAGACAGAGAGTGAGACAGATAGGCAGACAGAGTGAGACAGATAGACAGAGAGAGAGAGACAGATAGTCAGAGAGAGAGAGACAGATAGGCAGAGAGAGTGAGACAGATAGGCAGAGAGAGAGAGACAGATAGGCAGAGAGAGTGAGACAGATAGGCAGAGAGAGTGAGACAGATAGGCAGAGAGAGTGAGACAGATAGACAGAGAGAGTGAGACAGATACAGATAGAGCGAGTGAGACAGAGGCAGAGTGAGACAGATAGACAGAGAGTGAGACAGATACAGATAGAGAGAGTGAGACAGATAGACAGAGAGAGTGAGACAGATAGACAGAGAGAGTGAGACAGATAGGCAGAGAGTGAGACAGATACAGATAGAGAGAGTGAGACAGATACAGATAGAGAGAGTGAGACAGATAGGTAGAGAGAGTGAGACAGATACAGATAGAGAGAGTAAGACAGATAGGCAGAGAGTGAGACAGATAGACAGAGAGTGAGACAGATAGGCAGAGAGTGAGACAAATAGACAGAGAGAGGGAGACAGAGAGGCAGAGAGAGTGAGACAGGTAGACAGAGAGAGTGAGACAGATAGACAGAGAGAGTGAGACAGATAGACAGAGAGTGAGACAGATAGGCAGAGAGAGTGAGACAGATACAGAGAGAGTGAGACAGATAGGCAGAGAGTGAGACAGATAGAGAGAGTGAGACAGATACAGATAGAGAGAGTGAGACAGAGGCAGAGAGTGAGACAGATAGGCAGAGAGTGAGACAGATAGGCAGAGAGAGTGAGACAGATACAGATAGAGAGAGTGAGACAGATAGACAGAGAGTGAGAAAGATACAGGTAGAGACAGTGAGACAGGTAGAGAGAGTGAGACAGATACAGATAGAGAGAGTGAGACAGATACAGATAGAGAGAGTGAGAAAGATACAGGTAGAGACAGTGAGACAGGTAGAGAGAGTGAGACAGGTAGAGAGTAAGACTCATTTAGAGAGAGTGAGACAGAAAGAGAGAGACAGTAGGAAAGGAAAAACACACTGTAATAAAAATAAAGGGGGAGGGGACAACAGAGAAAAAGAAAATCAGAGAAAGAGGAACAAAGAAAATCTGATTTTACTCACTACATTAGCGTTATGTGCTATTTTAGCTTTCACTAGCTTAGCCTTTTCTCACTAGATTAACTTTCACTCACTAGCCACTGAGAAAAGACTAAGACAGTGAGTGAAAGTTAAGTGAGCTTTCACTCGCTGCCTTAGCTTTCTCTTACAACATTAGCTTTCACTCGCTGCCTTAGCTTTCTCTTACAACATTAGCTTTCACTCGCTGCCTTAGCTTTCTCTTACAACATTAGCTTTCACTCGCTGGCTTAGCTTTCCCTTACAACATTAGCTTTCACTCGCTGCCTTAGCTTTCTCTTACAACATTAGCTTTCACTCGCTGCCTTAGCTTTCTCTTACAACATTAGCTTTCACTCGCTGCCTTAGCTTTCCCTTACAACATTAGCTTTCACTCGCTGCCTTAGCTTTCTCTTACAACATTAGCTTTCACTCGCTGCCTTAGCTTTCTCTTACAACATTAGCATTCACTCGCTGCCTTAGCTTTCTCTTACAACATTAGCTTTCACTCGCTGCCTTAGCTTTCTCTTACAACATTAGCTTTCACTCGCTGCCTTAGCTTTCTCTTACAACATTAGCATTCACTCGCTGCCTTAGCTTTCTCTTACAACATTAGCTTTCACTCGCTGCCTTAGCTTTCCCTTGCTACATTAGCTTTCACTCGCTGGCTTAGCGTTCCCTCACAACATTAGCTTTCACTCGCTGCCTTAGCTTTCCCTCACAACATTAGCTTTCACTCGCTGCCTTAGCTTTCCCTTACAACATTAGCTTTCACTCGCTGGCTTAGCTTTCCCTTACTACATTAGCTTTCACTGGCTTAGCTTTCCTACTACATTAGCTTTCACTCGCTGGCTTAGCTTTCTCTTACATCCTTAGCTTTCACTCGCTGCCTTAGCTTTCCCTCACAACATTAGCTTTCACTCGCTGGCTTAGCTTTCCCTTGCTACATTAGCTTTCACTCGCTGCCTTAGCTTTCCCTTACAACATTAGCTTTCACTCGCTGCCTTAGCTTTCCCTCACAACATTAGCTTTCACTCGCTGCCTTAGCTTTCTCTTACTACATTAGCTTTCACTCGCTGGCTTAGCTTTCCCTTGCTACATTAGCTTTCACTCGCTGGCTTAGCGTTCCCTTGCTACATTAGCTTTCACTCGCTGGCTTAGCTTTCCCTTACTACATTAGCTTTCACTCGCTGGCTTAGCGTTCCCTTGCTACATTAGCTTTCACTCGCTGCCTTAGCTTTCTCTTACTACATTAGCTTTCATTCACTGGCTTAGCTTTCCCTTACTACATTAGCTTTCACTCACTGGCTTAGCTTTCCCTTACAACATTAGCTTTCACTCGCTGCCTTAGCTTTCTCTTACTACATTAGCTTTCACTCACTGGCTTAGCTTTCCCTTGCTACATTAGCTTTCACTCGCTGCCTTAGCTTTCCCTCACAACATTAGCTTTCACTCGCTGCCTTAGCTTTCTCTTACAACATTAGCTTTCACTCGCTGGTTTAGCTTTCTCTTACTACATTAGCTTTCACTTGCTGGCTTAGCGTTCCCTTGCTACATTAGCTTTCACTCGCTGGCTTAGCGTTCCCTTACAACATTAGCTTTCACTCGCTGCCTTAGCTTTCTCTTACTACATTAGCTTTCACTCACTGGCTTAACCTTTTCTCACTGGCTTTACTAAAAAAAATTAAAAAAATTTAAAAAGTACACACACGACATTTAACAAGAGGCTAATGCTAATGACTAATGCACAATATAGAGACTAAAAGAGGCTAACACTGTGGGGCCTTCAGTCTCAGAACAGCTAGCGTTAGCTACATTTTAAAGCCAAACACGTGGAGTGGCTACAAAATTTTATTGGCAGACGATGTTAGGAAGTCACATGGCTACTGGAACACCTCGCTTTCCATCTCTCCTCTTAACCGTGTGTGTGTGTGTGTGTGTGTGTGTGTGTGTGTGTGTGTGTGTGTGTGTGTTAAATAAATTAAGCAGAGTGTCTGGCAGGTCTGGTGTGTATTTTATGATAAACAGACTGAGCAGGCATCACATACAGCAGTGGCACAACACTGATAAGACTGCCTCTCTCTGTCTGCCAACGGTAACACACACACACACACACACACACACACACACACACACACACACAGCACAACAATAATGGCCCTATAGTTCTGCATCAGCGTCACTGGTTGTTTTTCTTCCACTCCATCTCTGCCTTCTCTTCATCTTCTAAAATGATCACTCCATCCTGTCTTCGTTTTTCTCTGGTCTGTCAGGACCCGGGACAGATCCCTCCGGTCTGATTCGTATGGACACAGCTCGTCCACCCACAGAGACGAGACGCTGAAGCTCAACCTTCCTGCGAAACTTGTTGACCCGAACACCTCAGTCATTTCTCTTAGTGCGTCATACGGTTATGACCTTTAACCTTTTGGAAGGAAAATAGCTGCCTTTAAAGTGCAACTATAACGAGACCACACACGCACGACACCCCCGTGGGCGTGTCTTTAGCAGCTCTAGGTTAGCGGTAAACATGGCAGATTTAGCCCATGTTTCACTGGACTGGGAGTCTTAGACAGAGGGCTGTCAATCAAATCTGCTAATTAGAATATTAGGCCACACCCACTAGGAAAGCAAACATAAATGGCAACGGAGGACAAAGTGGATTGCAAATGCTTTTTATTAGCAAAATAAGGGTCATGAGTGTACAAATGTTCCCACAGACAGAGAGAGAGAGAGAGAGAGAGAGAGAGAGAGAGAGAGAGAGAGAGAGAGAGAGAGAGAGAGGGTGAGTCATCATCATTATCATGAACTACTCAACACAGGCATGTTTATTAAAAGTTTAAAACAGATCCTCAGTGGTGAGTGTGAGATGGCGTCTAGCCGAGGCTTCTGGGAGAGCGCGCACACACACACACACACACACACACACACACACACACACACACACACACGTCAAATCTCTCGTCATCCAACAGCAGAGCCGCTCCATCTGAAGCATCTTCTTGTTGCCATGGAGACTGAGCTCGGGATCAACATTCAGCTCTGATCAGAGCACACTCTCTCTCTCTCACACACACACACACACACACTATGTGGATTACAGGCATACATGGGTCAAAATGAATGGGCGGAGCTTAAGTATAATGTAATCCCCCATTCACTGATGAGATCATATAACCTCATAACTAGCTAGCATAATAATACCAAAAGTTGCTAGCTAGTTGCTGGAGAGGTACCTTCAACGTTAGCCTTGCTAGCGAAGCGGGCTAACAATGACCCAGCACTGTGTTAGCAAATGTACTGATAAACTATTACACTGCATAATGCCGGTTTAGCTTGCTAGCAAGCTAACAGTAGATAGATAACACTACTACTACTACTACTACTACTAGTCGTGTGATGCGAACGTTAGCGGAGTGAAATGGATTAGCACGGTGCACCGTTTTAGGTACGTGGCTAGCTTAAGTAATGCTGCTAAATTGTTGGATTGTGATCAGCTATCAGATTGACTAGCTCAGCTAACAATGCTAAGCTGTTAAAGTCTATAAAGCTAGCTAGCTACTTAAGACCAGATTGTAACTGAAGAGATAACATCAGCTGTGTTAAGCTAAGCTAGTTAGCATCTGGGTAGCAGTCTAGCTTACTTAGCTAAACAATAATGAAGCGAGTAATCCAAAAAAAAAAAAAAAAAGGGACAAACATCAAGTTTGTGATCAGCTGATCGAGTAGACCCTAAGCTCCGCCCCCTTTGACCCACTATGACTTTTATTTACAAGTTATGAGACATTGTGAGTTATGAGATATTTAGAGAGTGGAGAGTGGGGTGGGGTGGGAAACCCCCCCAAAAAAAAAAACAAAAAAAAAAAACAAACAAACAAACAAAACAAAACAAAACAAAAAACACTGCACATGAGCAAAAAACACGGCAAGGCACAAAACCCAGACGGCCGAGATGTCCCTCTGCTGTAACACTGTCCACGAGGACACGGAGAGAGAAAAAAAAAAAAAAAAAACACACAGTTAAAAACTTTAATAATAAAAGAAGGTGTGGGAGATCAAAGGTGAAGGAAACAAACGTCACGGCTGCGAGGGTTAAAGACGTCTTACACGTTTCCCTCTTCTGGTTAAAGACGTTCAAAAGGACACAGGAGATGAAAGGCATAAATAAAGCAGAGGGACGAGACGCAATGTACAGCATTGATCCAACACACACACACACACACACACACACACACACACACACACACACACACACACACACACGGCCTCATGGGAAAACACAAAACACTGTTATCTCCACCTAGAGAGAGAGAGAGAGAGAGAGAGAGAGAGAGAGAGAGAGAGAGAGAATATGTTTCAGTAACACTCTTTATTCCAGAAACATCATTTAATTACACCCTGGCAAAAGAAAAGAAGAAAAACAAAATGATGAGACACGGATGGAGAAGAGAAGATGAGAAAAGCTAATAAATGTGGAAGAGGAAGAGAAACACAGAGAGAGAGGAGGAGATCTGAGGAGACGAAATAAAAACAACAGGAGAGATTAAAAAGAGAAGAAGAAGAAAAGAGAGAGACAGACAGAGAGAGAGAGAGACAGAGAGACAGACAGAGAGAGAGACAGAGAGAGAGAGAGAGACAGACAGACAGACGAGTAGAAAGGGGGATGATAAAGGAATCTGGTGAGATACTGGCTGTGTCTCAATCAGCTCCCTACTTCAGCAGTCAGGGCACTGATCAGGGAGTCGGCCATTTTAAGGGCAAAATCCTTCGAGTGCACTGGAACGTTCGCTCCCTAATGAAAAGAAAAAAACAAAAAATCCCACAATGCACCGCAAAGACCAGTTCCCAGAAGTGACGTCATGTTTCCTGAAGCCTCTCGGCTCGAAACAAAATGGAGTTTTAAATCTACGTAACTGGTGTCACTGGGTCACGCGCGTGATGTTCGTGGAACGCGCACCGATAGATCTCATTTAATGAGCTCGGGGGAAGTGGGCGGGGCTTCCAGGGAGCCGGTTCATCTGGCGGTTTTTATCGTGGGGAAAAAGACGAGTGTGCGTGCCACGGCGTGTTTTTTTGAGCGAAACCGCGATGTTAAACCGCTTTTAACGCGAAACGCGTAAAGACTAAAGAAGAGGAGAGATGAGACGATATAATGAGGAGAGAGGACACGAGACGGGAAGCGACAAAAAGAAAGGGGAAGAAGACGAGAAGAAAAACGAGAGGACGCCCGTTAGTGTATTCAGTACACGAGTCTTCGCACGCCCTCATCCCTCACCGTGGGAGGTTTCTAGAAGAGTCCGCAGTCCTTCAGGTTGTTCTTGATGATGACGTCGGTGACGGCGTCGAAGACGAACTGGACGTTCTTGGTGTCGGTGGCGCAGGTGAAGTGTGTGTAGATCTCCTTAGTGTCCTTCCTCTTATTCAGGTCCTCAAACTGACACTGGATATACGCCGCCGCCTCCTCGTACGTGTTGGAGCCTGTCTCACACACACACACACACACACACACACACACACACACACACACACACACACACATTACTATCTGATAAACTGAGCTAACAGTGACTGCAGAAAGGAGAGAAAAAAAAAGAAAAAAAAAAAGAGTGAGAGTGAGACATATTCAGCGCAGCAGATGTAAAGTGAAAAAGTGAGACGGGGAGAGAGTGAGACAGTTGTGTGCGTGGATTAACGGAAAGGAGAGAGTGAGACAGTTGTGTACATGGATTAACGGAAAGGACAGAGTGAGACGGCCACCTGAGTATTGAGCATAACAGATGGTGATCGACAGGCGGTGAGACAGACAAGGAGAGAGCGAGACAGTTACCTGCGTATTCAAGGCAGCATATAGTGAGAGACAGGCAGTGAGAAAGTGAGAGTGTGAGACAGACAGGGAGAGAGCGAGACAGTTCCCTGCATTCTCCAGGTAACAGATGAAAAAGGGAGAGAGTGAGACAGTTACCTGCATACTCAGGGTAACAGATGGCGAGAGACAGGCAGAGAGTGAGACAGATGTGCAGAGAGTGAGACAGTTACCTGCATACTCAGGGTAACAGATGGCGAGAGACAGGCAGAGAGTGAGACAGATGTGCAGAGAGTGAGACAGTTACCTGCATACTCAGGGTAACAGATGGCGAGAGACAGGCAGAGAGTGAGACAGATGTGCAGAGAGTGAGACAGTTACCTGCATACTCAGGGTAACAGATGGTGAGTGGGCTCTTTTTAATCTTCTCCTCAAACAGATCCTTCTTGTTGAGGAACAGGATGATGGACGTGTCTGTGAACCACTTGTTGTTGCAGATGCTGTCGAACAGCTTCATGCTCTCGTGCATCCGGTTCTGCAGACAGACAGGTGGAGAGTGAGACAGGCAGACTCGGAGACAGACACACAGATAGCGAGAGAATGTCCCCTGGCTGGGAAAACGGTTTATAATATTAGTAAACTAATGATGACTGTGGGCACGGCCGGGCGTGGTACTGACTTCCTGTCTCTCCTGTAAGTGAACCAATCACGGCACCCGCTAGCCGAGGTGCAAATTAGGCTAAATTACGGCGATTAAATCTCGGCACTGACCATCTCCTCATCCTCGGCCAGCACCAGGTCGTAGTCGCTGAGAGCCACGCAGAAGATGATGGCCGTCACGCCCTCGAAACAGTGGATCCACTTCTTCCTCTCTGACCTCTGACCTCCAACATCAAACATCCTGCACAGAGGTCATGCAATCATCAACCAACAAATTAAAAAAAAACAAAAAAACAATGAATCTCTCTTACGCAACCCATATACACCGCCGTTTCCAAAACTATTGGCACCCTTCATGAAAATGAAACCACCAAATGAGGGCACGGGCGAGGCCTACGAACTTCCTGTTTGCGTCGTCTGGAGGAAGTGATGAGAAAGAAGGAAGGAGCTCACACACACACACACACACACACACACACACACACACACACACGAAAGCAGATGTTCATGTTTCTGGATTTGAGTCATACAGCACATGTAATTGTTTTTTTATTTATTTTATCTTTAGCATTTCTCTCAGCTAATCGTTCTTACTGAAGAACTCTTTAACACAGCTGAGTGAGAAGTCCTCGTGTGAAACAGAGAGCTAGCTCAACATCCTGTTTACGGCCATCACCCGATGATGACTCGGTATACGGACGTATGTGCGTTTTGCGCAACAAAACGGACTAGTGGTGCTCACTTGAAGTGCAGATCCTTGAAGGTGAAGTGAGTCTCCACGATGCCTGTGGTTTTCACGCGGGTCCTCAGTACGTCCTGCTGTGTAGGGATGTAGGTGGCCTGCGATATCCTGTCCAGATCGTTCAGATAACTACGAGAAAAAAAAAAAAAAAAAGATTATGGAAAGAGTTATTGAGTTAATGGGGAGTAATTCAATTAACAGCACTGACATGATTGAGCTCTGATCCCATTCCAAAGCACGGGGGGGGGGGGGGGGGTCGATGGCAATTAACTTTTTGGCCTGCGAGTCCCAGATGTGTTCGTAGAGATTATCACAGTGAGCCATCACACACACACACACACACACACACACACACACACACACACACACACACAGCAGCCTCACTGGGTGTGCGTGTGTTTTCTAACCATCTGAGGTACAAAGATTTCCTTAAAATGTTCTCTCACACACAGCACGAGTAATACCATATGCTCATTTTATCAGTGTTTACTGTGCTAAATAAACACCACGTGTGGAAGTCCAAGGACATTGTGGTTTTCAGTGTGAAGAAGGAAAAAAAAAAAGAAAAATAGAAGAGGAAAAAGAGGAAAAGTTGAAAAATCAGCAGGGAAATGATATGTAAAGAAATAGAACCATTAGAAAAAGGGATAAAAATATGCAATACAGTGATGTGATGCAATGACATGCGGTGATGTGACGCTACGACGCAGCCGTGTGATCCTATGAGTGTGTGTGACGCAGCCGTGTGATCCTATGAGTGTGTGTGACGCAGCCGTGTGATCCTATGAGTGTGTGTGACGCAGCCGTGTGATCCTATGAGTGTGTGTGACGCAGCCGTGTGATCCTATGAGTGTGTGTGACGCAGCCGTGTGATCCTATGAGTGTGTGTGACGCAGAGGTGTGACGCTATGCGATGCAGCCATGAGATGAAATTAAATAAGGTGCAGCGTTAACGTGATTACGTGGCAGACAGACAGACAGGCAGACAGACAGGCAGACAGACAGGCAGACAGGCAGACAGACTCACTATGCAGCAGAGTCATTGAGCTGATACTCTCGGGAGCGGCTGAAGCAGGCCTGCACTCCTCCGTCCTTCCACAGACGCTTTATCACTCCAGCCAGCTCGGCCGTCATGAAGCCCTCCTCCGCACTGCCCGCTAACACAAACAGCTGCCGGGCATCGTCCTGAAACACACACACACACACACACGGTCATTCCTTGTATTGAGAGTTTCATTGATCATTTTCATTCAAACAGAAGAGATTTACTAGCCATATTTCTACCGAGGAAATTTATCCCATGAACTCATTCTTAAAAGAAACAGACTCCTTTTAAATCTATAATAAATAATGTTTTGAAAGTTTTGGAATTCCTAACAGCACCTTGATTTGATGTAGAATATCTGCAGGATAGTGATCAAATATATACAAATATACACCAGGGAACTGTATTTCATGCTTTGGAACAAAAATGCTGCTAAATTTGTAGAAGTAAACAAAAGTATCAAAAATACTATTATTATTATTATTATTATTATTAAATGTTGTTTCTCTTATATGTTAATAAGTTCAGTGTGAACCATAAACAGATAGAGAGAGAGAGAGAGAGAGAGAGAGAGAGAGAGAGAGAGAGAGACAGAGACAGAGACATCAAGGAGACGTCGTAGAGATTTGTATTTGCAGCGTGATAAAAACCGGTTGCTAGGTTACATTGACTCGAGTCGGTTTTATTTCTGATGGAAGGCCATAAAGCTACATAAATAAACACGTATGAATGCACACGGGGGTAATGAATTTTTCTGGCGAACGGGATAATTCCCCTCGTGAATCAGTGGCACTAAACAATCTGTTTCAGTGCGATGATGTTCCTCAGTCATCATCATCATCTTCCTCCTACACAATCACAATAACCACCATCACTATAACCTCAATACGCACATCACCACCAACGTGCTGCACAATTAAAGCTGCGATAAGCTGCGTCTGTGTGTTTTATTAACTTCGAGAGAGAGAGAGAGAGAGAGAGAGAGAGAGAGAGAGAGAGAGAGAGAGAGAGAATGAAAAGAGGTGAGGGAATGATTTCTACTTCTGCTACTGCTATAACGTACGTTTGTCGTTTCACGACATGGAATGTAAGAATAATCGGATAAAAAGTGTTTCTCATCAAAAGGTCCTGCAATGCACCAGAACTTCAGATACTGGAAACGTTTCTGAAAATGGTATTTTTAAAACACGTATCCAGGTTAAACGCAACACGGTGCTCTGATGTAACACTTCATTATCCTCCTCATCCTCACCGCTCGTGCTGAGTCCCCGAAGTCGATTTTGAGGCGTCCCATGGCGCGGATGATGGCGATGATGGACTGGATGGTGTTACTGTACACCACGGCCTTGTACTGCTTACACTCCTCCTCTGAGTAACCCGCCTCATGGATAATTCTGACATGGAGGGGGGGGGGGGGGGGGGGGGGAGAGGGGGAGAGAGAGAGAGAGAGAGAGAGATGAGGCGTCTGGGAAAATACTGCTGTTATATCCGTAAATGAGCATTATATACACTATATATTAACGGGGGGGGGGGGTCAGAAACAGATAGAAAGGGAAATGGGGAGACAGACAGAGGGACAGAGACACTAATGGATGGAGAGTGAGACAGAGAGAGTGATCGGTGAAGAGAGAAATTGGTGGAGAGAGCTGCAGTTGGGGAGAGAGAGGGTGTGAGAAAGGGGGACACAGAGGGATAGAGTGAGACAGAAGGGGGAGAGAGAGAGCAGGATAGAGAGAAAGGGATGGAAAGAAAATGGAGAGAGAGACGGAGAGAAAGAGCAACAGAGACAGGTGGAGAGTGAGAAACACAGAGGGACAAAAAAAGAGAGAGAGATGGAGAGAGAGACAGCAGGACAAAGAGAAAGGGATGGAGAGAGAATGGAGAGAGAGAGAGACAGAGGGAAAGAGCGACAGGTGGAGAGTGAGAAACACAGAGGGACAAAAAAAAGAGAGAGAGACAGCAGGACAAAGAGAAAGGGATGGAGAGAGAATGGAGAGAGAGAGACAGAGGGAAAGAGCGACAGAGAGAGAGACAGGTGGAGAGTGAGATAGAAGGGGAGAGGGACAGAGAGACAGAAAGAGATGGAGAGGGAGACAGCAGGACAAAGAGAAAGGGATGGAGTGAGAGAGAGAGGGATGGAGTGAGAGAGGCAGGTGGAGACTGAGACAGAAAGGGAGAGTGAGACAGAAACGCAGAGGGACAGAAAAAGAGATGGAGAGGGAGACAGCAGGACAAAGAAAGGGATGGAAAGAAAATGGAGTGAGAGAGAGAGGGAAAGAGTGACAGAGAGAGACAGGTGGAGAGTGAGACAGAAAGGGAGAGTGAGACAGAAAGGGAGAGTGAGACAGAAAGGGAGAGTGAGACAGAAAGGGAGAGTGACAGAGCGATGGAAAAAGAGATGGAGAGACAGACAGCAGGACAAAAAAAGGGATGGAGAGAAAATGGAGTGAGAGAGAGATGGAAAGAGTGACAGCGCGAGACAGGTGGAGAGTGAGACAGAAAAGGAGAGTGAGACAGATGGACAGTAAGAGACAATCAGGTGTCATTCATTTATAATGGGAGCTGGTGAAGTGGGCGGAGTTTATATGCAAATGAGAAGGTGACCAGTAAGAGAGAGAGACCGGGGTACAGGGATTCTGTAAACCGTATCTGTGTGTTTTTATACGTATACGTGTTCCCGACCCTCGGCGTGTTCGCCCGGGGGTACCATGGCAACCGGCAGTAAACTAAACACAGACCCGCCCACTGGTGACTGGCGTGGAGCGATACGAGTGATGTGAGATCACAATTAGTTCAGAGGCACTTCATAGATACTTACTTCATCTGCTTGACTATTGTACTCTTCCCCGACTCCCCCGCTCCTGAGAGACAGACACAAAGAGAAAAAACATCAGTGTGAGACATTAAACTCTCTCCATCTGCCTCTACCTCTTCTCAACTTCTACTGACCACGAGCTCAACTCACCACAACCTTCTGCTACCAACACAGAACCAGAACCAGAGAGAGAGAGAGAGAGAGATATGGAGAAATAGAGAAACAGATGGGCAAAGAGAGGCAGGTAGCGAGAGGCAGGTAGCGAGAGGCAGGTAGCGAGAGGCAGATTGACAAAGAAACAGTTGGAGAGAGAAAGGGAGAAACTGATGGACAGAGAGACAGATGAAGAGAGAGACAGAGACATGTGGACAGAGATCAAGACATGGACAGAGGAATAAGGAGACAAAGAGAGCGAGAGGCAGATGGATAGAGAGATAAGTACAGAGAGACAGACAGACAGGTGGAGAGGGGCACAGAGAAAGACAGGCAAGCAGACAGATGGAGAGAGACACAAATGGAGAGAGAGAGAGAGCGTGAAAGAGAGAGAGAGACAGACAGACGGAAAGAGAGAGACAGACAGACGGAAAGAGAGAGACGGAAAGACGGAAAGACGGAAAGACGGAAAGACAGAGACAGACAGACGGAAAGAGAGAGAGACAGACAGACGGAAAGAGAGAGAGACAGACGGATGGAAAGAGAGAGAGACAGACGGATGGAAAGAGAGAGAGACAGACGGATGGAAAGAGAGAGAGACAGACGGATGGAAAGAGAGAGAGACAGACGGATGGAAAGAGAGAGAGACAGACGGATGGAAAGAGAGAGAGACAGACGGATGGAAAGAGAGAGAGACAGACAGAGGGAAAGAGAGAGAGACAGACAGATGGAAAGAGAGAGAGACAGACAGATGGAAAGAGAGAGAGACAGACAGATGGAAAGAGAGAGAGACAGACAGATGGAAAGAGAGAGAGACAGACAGATGGAAAGAGAGAGAGACAGACAGATGGAAAGAGAGAGAGACAGACAGATGGAAAGAGAGATGACAGGCAGAGAGACACAGACAGAGGTTTTGAGGTTTAACAATACTTTTATTCATTATTTGCCAGACACATACATTTTTGCTTCACAATTTTTCATCATGTGTCTGTCCTAGTATATAGATAAAAAAGGTAAACAAATTAAAAATAAAAAAATAAAATAAATTAAAACAATGAATAAATAGGCAATGGATAAAAAAAACGCTAAGAGATTAAAGAGAATCAGAAGTTAAAAACAAGTTGGTTCTCATGAACTGAGCATAAAACCTCATTCACACACCATGTTTCATAAAAACCCATTTCATTGCTGGTCAGCTTGTAGTAAGCAAACTCAATCTTCAGCCTAGCTGCTACTAGCCGCTTGCAGAGAACCTCTGGATCTACAGTAGCTCGTTGTAACCCTTTGTTTTTCCTAGTTATCCACACTGCTAGTTTAGCTGTGCCCATCAGATAGTTCAATAAAACCAGTTTTCTCCTTTTCGAGAAGCTGTATTTTACTCCTCCTATAAAAACCTTCTCTGAGAACGCTTCATCTGATTTTTGAAACCAGCTCTTGAGTAGCTTAAAAAGACCTTTTAATCTCGGGCATCTTAAAAACAGGTGTTCTAGGTCTTCCTTTACCCCACAGAACCTACACTCCCCCTTCACCGCTGGAGTGAGGTGTGCCACATGTCCGTCTGTAGCTATCGCCCCGTGAATAATCCTCCACTGCAGGTCAGCAGTACGCTTCTCTACAGGGGGTTTATACAGGGTCCTCCACCTGTCTCGCACAAGAAAGTCTGGGTTCAACATCCCTGGCCACCTTGAGACTTTTTGTCTCCTCAAGGAGTCTTTGTGCAGCACTTTTACTGTTATTTGGTACATGGCTTTCTTAGACATGTCCTTGAAAAGGTTAGACTGTGGAGTCTTGAAAGACAAGATGGAGTCCACGGCTTCATCCTCTTCCTCCTCTCTAACCGCAGGGAGAAATCGAAGTCCTGGAAACTCCATGTCGTTCCTCCTGTCATGAGTAGTCCCATGTCTCTGTCCGATGTACATTTTGTAGCTGCTTGGTAGTGCATTGTACAGTTCTTCCTGCAGTTTCGCTGTTAGACGCGAAGATCTCAGCCCCGTCACTGCTTTCAGCTCTTCCGTTGGTATCCAGCCTCCTTCGTCTAGTAGGTGGCCCAGCTTTGTGATGTTGTTGTCCAGTAGGCACCTGCGTATGCTCACCGAGGACAGCAGTCTCGATTTTATGAAAGGGTTGAAGAAGAGTGGTTCTTCCAGAGTCCATTGCTCTAGATTGTCCATGACTCTTTCTGTTCTTGTTACTGTTTTCCATGTGTGCAGCATGGATCTGTAGTAAGGGGTCAGCTCGGACAAGCTCAACTCTTCCATCTTCATTAAGAACAGATGTTTGTCGAGCTTGAGGCCACCTACTCTCCTCAGGAGGGCACTTGCAGTTTTCTCCCACACCACATCTTTGTGGTATAGGAGTCTCTGCGCAGCTTGTATCCGGAAGGCACGGATTCTGCTCCTCACGTCTACCAGCCCTTGCCCACCTTCCTGTACCGGCAGGTAGAGTACTGCAGCACGCAGCCAGTGTTGTCCACTCCAAAAGAAGTCCACTATTCTTCTTTGTATGTTAGAGACCAGCTCTTCAGGCGGTTCCATAACAATGGTCCTGTGCCACAGAGTTGAGGCAGCCAGGTTATTTACTACCAGAACTCTTCCTCTGTAAGACAAATGTGGTAATAGCCATTTCCACTTGGACAATCGGGCAGACACCTTTTCCAGCAGCCCCTCCCAATTTTTTTTCTGGAAATGTTCATTTCCTAAAAATACCCCCAGTATTTTTAGTCCATCTCTTCTCCACTGTAGCCCTCCTGGAAGTTGTGGAACTGCTCTGTGCTCCCAGTTGCCCAACATAAAACCTTCACTTTTTGACCAGTTTACCCGTGCAGAAGAAGCTTTTTCATATGCCCCAATGATCTTTTTTAAAAGTGTGATGTCATCTTTCTCAGTGATAAAAACAGTAATGTCGTCTGCATAAGCTGCTAAGACCACCTTAAAATGACCATTAACTTTTGGTATTAACGTCCCTTTCAGTGTTGCTCTGAGCCTACATAGTAGGGGTTCGATGACTAGACTGTATAACTGTCCGGAGAGTGGACAGCCCTGCCTAATACCTCTAGTCACCGGTACTGGGGCACTTAAACCTCCCCCTGCTTTAACCATCACACATACCTCAGAGTACAGAAGTTCTACATAGGATATAAAACCTTCTCCAAAGCCAAAGTGCTTCAACACATTAAAAAGGTACCCATGGTCTACACGATCAAAAGCTTTTTCCTGGTCTAGTGACAGGATTCCCAGTTTATTCTTATTTAGCTGATTAAAATCGATTATGTCCCTTAATAAAAAAAGGTTATCTATTATAGACCTTTCTGGGATGCAATAAGTTTGATCATTTTTTATGACTGAATCTAGAACAAGTTTCAGTCTATTGGCTAGGCACTTGGAGAAGATTTTATAGTCAGAACACAAAAGAGAGACTGGCCTCCAGTTCTTTAAAAGTCCCAAGTCTCCTTTTTTTGGGAGCAGTGAGAGGACTGCTCTCCGACAACTTACAGGGAGTGATTTAGCCTGTGTGCATTCTGATAAAACCTCATGTAGGTCTTGTCCCATTAACCTCCAGAAATGTTGATAAAAGTCCACGGGTAATCCGTCTATTCCAGGGGATCGTCCCTTGGATAGCTGAGACATTGCCTCTGTAAGTTCCTGAAGAGTGATGGTCCGGTCTAATTCCTGTTTTTGTGTTTGCTGTATTTGTGGCAGCTCTTTGAGTAAGTCCTCAGCAGATTCAGCATCACAGCTCTCAGCACTGTATAACTGTCTGTAGAAGTTACTCGCTAGTCTCCTCATTTCTGCCGGGTCGGATGTGATGGATCCATCCGGACGACAAAGATGGCACATCGTCTTCTGTTGAACACTTTTTTTTTTCAAGATTAAAAAAGAAAGTACTGGGAGCGTCCATGTCTTTAATGGAGCAGTATCTTGCTCTTATCAGTGCCCCTTTAGCTTGTTCCTGTAACAGGGAGCTGAGTTCTTGTCTCTTTTTCTTTAGTCCATCTCCCTGTGTGGTGTCATTGTTGTCCATGATGCGTTTTTCAATGAGTTGAATGTCTCTTTGTAGAGACTGCACTGTTTCCTTCAGCATAGTGGTTGAGAAGGATGTATAATTCTGACACAGCATTTTAATGTTGACCTTCCCCACATCCCACCACTGGCTAAGACTTTCAAAAGAACCCTTCTTCATTTTCCAGCTATCCCAGAAAGTTTTAAAAATCTCACAAAAAGAAACATCTTGTAATAGTTTAACATTAAAAACCCAATAATAGTTTGCTTTCAAACTTTTCTTTATATTTATATTTAATAAGACCATGTGATGATCTGAAAACCCATTAGGTGCAATAGAAACATTCATCACTCTGTTATTCCAGGTCTTTTTTAAATAAAACCTGTCTAACCTTGCCCCACTGACCCTGTTATCATTTACTTTGAGCCATGTATACTGTCGTACCCCTTCATTTCTATTTCTCCAAGTATCAGTCATTTGAGATTCTTTGATAACTTTAGATAAAAAGATACCTGACTGGCTGTGAGGTTCTTCCCCATTTCTGTCAAGAGTAAAATCAGTGGTACAGTTCCAGTCACCCCCCAATATAACACACACACTATCATCATATTTCTGAACCAAATTTTTCAGTTCTAAAAAGAAAACCATTCGCTCTGGGCCGCTGTTAGGAGCATAAACATTTATAAAAACAAAAACAGTACCTTTATGTTCTACCTTTGCTAGTAACAATCGTCCTTTAACTATTTCCTTTACCTCTAAAATGTTGTTTACGTGTTCAGAAAGTAAAATTGCAACCCCGGCACTGTTTCTTGTCCCATGACTCATGGAAATATTCCCTTTCCACCACATTCCCCATTCTACTTCATTATCAGTATCAGTGTGTGTTTCTTGTAAAAAAATAACATTGAGTTTTTTAATACTTATAAACTTTACCATTGTTGTTAATTTATTCCTGTCTCTACCCCCATTAATGTTTAATGTTCCAATTTTAAACATCTCCATGGGAAAAAGGAAAAAAAGGATAGAGACAGAAAGGAGACAGTAAAGTAACAAAGACACCAGATGTGATTTATCCATTTACCTATATATTTTTTTTTCTTTTTTTCCCCTTTTCCTCTTTTGTTTTTCCTTAGTTTCGTGATCATCTTTTTCAGTCTAAACCTTTTCTTTTTACTCAGAGCTTCAAGGCTCACTTTCTTTTGTAACAGCGCTACTGATGCTATAAATTTCTCTGTATCTGGAAAAAAATCTTTCACCTCAACTACTTTGCCGAATGTTACATCCAGAAAATCATTAATGTCCTCGAGAGAATACGTGTCTTCTATTTCCTGTGACCCAACATCAGAAAACTCAGACATTGTGTCTTCGTCCCTCATTTCTTCATCAACCATGTCCTCACCTTTTGACCTGTCTTCTCTGGCACCAGTTATACCACCACTAACACCGACTTCAACTTCTTCACTCACAACACAGTTTTCCTCTGATTCCACCATTTCAGTGTTCAGGCTCACAGTGATCTCCTCCCTGTTATCACATGGTTTCTTTATATTCTCAGTAACCTGAGCTTCACTCTTAACTGTATCTGCAGTCTGCACACCTTCAGCTTCCTTTACTGCAGCACCTATAACCATGGACTCCTCACTGCTATGTCTAGCTTCCTCCTCAGTGATCTGTTCAACCTCACCACCCTGCCCCGCTGCCTCCTCAATCCCCTGCCCAGCTGCCCCCTTGTTACCCTGCCCCGCTGCCTCAATCCCCTGCCCAGCTGCCCCCCTCGTTACTCTGCCCCGCTGCCCCCCTCGTTACTCTGCTCTGCTGCCCCCTTTTTACCCAGTCCGGCTGCCCCCAGGTTACCCTGCCCAGCTGCCTCCACGTTACCCTGCCCAGCTGCCCCCTCATTACCCTGCCCAGCTGCCTCCACGTTACCCTGCCCAGCTGCCTCCACGTTACCCTGCCCAGCTGCCCCCTCAGAGGCCTGAGCCTTGTGTGGACACGCTACCCTCATATGTCCAACATCCCCACACTCAAAACACTTCATGTGTCCTGTGCTAGCGTACACCATGTACGACCTGCCCTCATACACCACTCTAAAAGACACGTCCAGTTCCTGTTGGTTTAAGAACATGAACACGTGTCTCCTGAAAGACAGGACGTGCTTTAATCCTCCGTCCTTACAGCCTAGGGGAACTGTTTTAATCGCGCTTGCTACCTTTCCGTAGCGCATTAGCCCCTCGCGCTATCTCCTCGTCAGGAATGAACGGAGGCACGTTAGCTACAGTTACCCGGACAGTCGGGGCAATCAGCGGTGAAACTAAAACAAAATCACCACTTACCACAATGCCGGTGTTGGTCAGGTGTCTCACCTGAGCCTCCTCCTTCACGAAGACCACCACCGCTTTGTTCATGCGGGAAGCAGACGATATGTTCTCATTACCGATCTCCTTCCCTATTCCCCGTAACACTTCCTCCACACTCACACCGTTAGCCGGCACACACCTGACGCCATGGCGGAGGGAGACAGGTGACGCCACCCTCTGTGTGAGGGACGCCATCCCGCTCCCGCCCTGCTACTACTCACCTGACTAACTTACCTAACTAATAAACCACACTTTCAATACAAAAACTTACAAATAACTCTCTGTTCTCTTTACTTAACCGAAAGAGACTCGCTCTATCAGGAAAAGTGAAAGGAAAACAGAAAAAAAGCGCACGATAGCTCTCACCTCCTGTGACCACTCACACACCCAAACACTCCCAGCATGCACCGAGAGAGAGAGAGAGACAGACAGATGGAAAGAGAGAGAGACAGACAGATGGAAAGAGAGATGACAGGCAGAGAGACACAGACAGATGGAAAGAGAGAGACAGACAGATGGGGAGGGGCACAGAGAAAGACAGGCAAGCAGACAGATGGAGAGAGACAAGTGGAGAGAGAGAGCATGAAAGAGAGAGACAGACAGATGGGGAGAGAGATGACAGGCAAAGAGACACAGACAGATGGAAAGAGAGAGAGAGACAGATGGGGAGGGGCACAGAGAAAGACAGGCAAGCAGACAGATGGAGAGAGACAAGTGGAGAGAGCATGAAAGAGAGAGACAGACAGACAGACGGAAAGAGAGACAGACAGACGGAAAGAGAGAGACAGATGGGGAGAGAGAGAGATGACAGGCAGAGAGACAGACAGATGGAAAGAGAGAGAGACAGACAGATGGAAAGAGAGAGAGACAGACAGATGGAAAGAGAGAGAGACAGACAGATGGAAAGAGAGAGAGACAGACAGATGGAAAGAGAGAGAGACAGACAGATGGAAAGAGAGAGAGACAGACAGATGGAAAGAGAGAGAGACAGACAGATGGAAAGAGAGAGAGACAGACAGATGGAAAGAGACAGACAGATGGAAAGAGACAGACAGATGGAAAGAGAGATGACAGGCAAAGAGAGACACAGACAGATGGAAAGAGACACAGACAGATGGGGAGGGGCACAGAGAAAGACAGGCAAGCAGACAGATGGAGAGAGACAAGTGGAGAGAGAGAGCATGAAAGAGAGACAGACAGACAGATGGAAAGAGAGAGAGACAAACAGATGGAAAGAGAGAGAGATGACAGGCAGAGAGACAGACAGATGGAAAGAGAGAGAGACAGACAGATGGAAAGAGAGATGACAGGCAAAGAGAGACACAGACAGATGGAAA
Source organism: Cranoglanis bouderius (assembly GCA_023630585.1). Taxonomy (NCBI): domain Eukaryota; kingdom Metazoa; phylum Chordata; class Actinopteri; order Siluriformes; family Cranoglanididae; genus Cranoglanis; species Cranoglanis bouderius. Next base: position 31,810,691 of record CM042538.1, read on the forward strand.
GAGACACAGACAGATGGGGAGGGGCACAGAGAAAGACAGGCAAGCCGACAGATGGAGAGAGACAAGTGGAGAGAGAGAGAGCATGAAAGACAGAGACAGACAGACAGATGGAAAGAGAGACAGACAGACGGAGAGAGAGAGACAGATGGGGAGAGTGAGATGACAGGTGGAGAGAGAGACAGAGAGAGATGTAAAGAGAAGAAGCAGTGAACCACACACACACACACACACACACACACACACACACACACACACACACACACACACACACACCAGCTGGTCTTGTTATTGTTACTGGATCTCACTTGTTACCTGAAGTTACTTCACTCTGAAGCTCAGTTTCCAAAACGCTAACCGCTAATGCTACCACTAAACGCTGCATGCTACTGTTTCAGAGAACGAGAGAGAGAGAGAGAGAGAGAGAGAGAGAGAGAGAGAGATATTGAGCTCCACTGGGTGCAGAGAGCCGGAGAGAGACGAGTCATTAGCTTAATTATGTCACACCACAGAGACAGGGAAACACACACACACACACACACACACACACACACACACACACACACACACACACACACACACACACACACACTTCCATTAGAGTCTAGCATTAGTAGATGCACTGCCTCTGTGCAAGACATAACCTGAGGGTGTGTGTGCGTGTGTGTGTGTGTGTGTGTGTGTGTGTGTGTGTGTGTGTATATGTAAGTAATGTATGCCAGACTTTCATCTCTCATCCATCTTGTTGACATCATCAAAAAGAAAAACACATCAAAGGCTTTCCAGAAGTCAAAACCCCACACACACACACACACACACACACCTAGAAAACACACACACACACACACACACACACACCCCTAGAAAACACACACACACGTACATATGTTTAGGAACTGCAGGCCTGGAAACCGTAACACAGAAACCTCACACTGCGTCCGGGGCGAAGCTGCAACTTGTAATTCCGATAAAAACCACCGAAGACACGCCCTCAACTCGGGGTTAGTCTTCTGAACTAGCGGTGACGTGACACCGACATGGCCGACCACGCCCTGTCCAGCGTGAAGTTACAGGAGCTTTTGATCAGCTTTATGAAACAGAACACACTGTGTCCTGAAGAAATCCGTGTTCTTCACACGTCCCGAGGTGGGAAACGCCGTTATCACGACTTCCACGTTTCTGCTTTGCTAACACAACGCTACAGCGGAGGTCACGCGTTTACACACGGCATGCAGGATCGGCTAAACGTTAATCATTTTAAATAATAATAATAATAATAATAATAATAATAATAATAATAAGGACTGTGTTTATGTTTTGTGATAGTTGCTCACGAGTCCCTCGTTTGTCCGGAGCAGTTAAACCGCCCGCTGTTCTTCAGAAAAATCCTCCAGCTCCTGCACGTTCTTTGCTTTTCCGGCATCTTCTGCATATCTGAGCCCTTTCCGACAGCCGCTATACGACGTCGGAGGTCCGTCTTTTCACACCGAGGACGACCGAGGGACTCGTGCACGACTGTTACAAAAAGGTGCAAAGTTCCTCAAAAAGGAAACACGGTACATTAAGATCCATTAAACAGAGCCGTTAGATAATCACTCAGATTAAGAGCCTGGGTGTAAATTGTTATTATTTTGTTTAAAAGATCTGATGTAGCTTCTGAAGGGTAGCACTAAATGGAAAATAAATAAATAAATAAATAAATAAGATATGCACATTTCCCAGAAGACGAAATAAAAATTTACATCGATCATCCCGTTCTAAAGTTGCTCTATATTTAATGTGTGTGTGTGTGTGTGTGTGTGTGTGTGTGTGCGCACAAGAGAGAGAGAGAGACGATCAGCTTACAGCTTTACACTTCTTCCGTTTCTCTGCAGACTAGGTAATTTAAACACACACACACACACACACACACACACACACACACACACACACACACACACACACACACACACACACACACACACACACACACACACACACACACACACACACACACACACACACACACACACACACACGTAACGAAATGATGTTATCCCTCCGTCCAAAACCACCGTCACCGTGTCCTAAACGACGCCTTGTTCACTACTTGGTTAGGACGTAGTGGGGAAAAAAAAAAAAATCTAGCGTGCTATTTCAATCCCATAATGCATCCTGATTATCACCATACACCGTATATATAAACTTTCATCAGGATTTACACCGGCATACCCCCATAAACCAGGACAATTTTGAGGATAATCTCTGAGTAGCTATTAAAGCGTTTTAGTCTGTTAACAAAAGCGTCAGCAAAGAAACACCTTCACCTTTAAAAAAAATTTATTATTATTATTTATTTATTAATTATTTAACAAAGAAAAATCTTGCACAAAAATACTTAAGCTACTCGTTAAGTTAATATTAGGCAAGAGTGAAAATCTGTGACTAGTTTTTAACGGTATAATCGATATTTCTGTAATTGACCGTATTTGAGTAGCTTTAATTGTTAGTAGTAAGAAGCCTGTAGTATTTAATTAGTAGTAATGAGTCTGGAGTAAATAGTTGCGCTAATCATTATTAGTAAAAAGCTTGTAGTATTTAGTTAGTGTTTGTTTGCAGCTATTTGTTGCGATAATCGTTAGTAGGGAGTGCATCGCTAGTAGTATTTAGCTAGTATTAATTAGCAGGACGTGCTTAATAGTAAATAGTTACATTAACTGTTAGTACTAAGTAGCTTTTAGTATTTAGTTAGTATTAATTAGTCAACAGTAAATAGTGGTGTCAATCTGTAGCAGTAAGAAGCTTGAAGAAATTAGTTAATATTCGTTTGTAGTAAGTAACCGTGTTAATCGTTAGTAGTAAGTAGCTAGTAGTATTTAATTCGTTTTAATAAGTTTGGAGTAAATAGTTGTGTTAATCATTAGAAGTAAAAAGCTTGTAGAAATGAGTTAGTGTTAGTTCGTAGAAATTTGTCGCGACAATTGTTAGTAGTAAGTGGCTAGCAGTAGTTGGTTTTTAATGAGTTTGGAGCAAATAGTTAAATACAATTTAGTTAGCACTAAAATGCAATAAAAACAAAAATCTGTGATTTGTCAAGTACAAAGAAAAGATACTCAATGTTTTCATTGACCAACGTCATTGTATTTTGTAAATATAAACAAATCTAGAATTTGATGCCTTCAACACAGGGGTGGGACAGAGGCAAAATAAGACTGAGAGGTTTATAGAATATTCAAGTAACACCATTTTGGAGGATCAGGTTAATTGGTAACAGGGGGAGGGGATCAGGATTGGGCATAAAAGGAGCGTCCACCAAGAGCTCAGTCTTTTCAAGTAAGGATGGGTCGTGGCTCACCACTTTGTGCCAAACTTCGTGAGAGAATGGTCAGTCAGTTCAAAAAGAACACTGCTCAATGCAAGATTGCAAAGAATTGAGGTCTTTCACCATCTACAGTGCATAATACTATGAAAAACCTTTATGGAAATGGGGTTAGTAGTAAATAGCTAAATACTATTTAGTTAGTAGTAAATAGTTGCATTAATTAGTAGTAGTAGTAGTAAGAAGCATGAAGTATTGTTAGTATTAGTTTGTAGTAAGTAACTGTGTCAATCATTAGTAGTTAAAAGGTACTAAGTATTTAGTTAGTGTTAATTAGCTTGTAGTAGCAATTAGTTAACAGTTGCGATAATCATTAGTAGTATGTAGCTAGTAGTAGTTGTGCGTATCATCAGTAATAATCAGTAGTAATTAGAGATGGTAACTCGTAATCCCTGACCTCCAACCAGAAAGAAAACGCCCCCTCTAATTGGGATTTACTATTCAGGAATTCAGGATGGTCTCCTCAACTCAGTTCAGCAAGTGACGTCAAATCAAAATGGCCGCTCCCAGCGTTAACAGTAGACAAAGCATCACTTCTTACCTTCAAATGAGTTATACTGTATGTACGTATAAGTATTAACTTTAGATCAATCAGCATACGGATATAAGTGCTGGTTAAATCTACAGCGCTGACTTTACAGTTCACCGTGAGGTGGAAAATATACATCACTCATCACGGTTAGCTGCTAACAGAAGATGAACATGGAGGTGTCTGGGTTTTTTTTATTTTTTTACCTAGTTTTGTAGCTCGAATGCACGGAGACCGAAAACAAAAGTTTTTACAAAAGATTTTATAATAAATACATGAAGTAGTGAAACCAGTTCACAAACTATTATTATTATTATTATTATTATTATTATTATTATTATTACAACTGTAGTGTAGCATGTGGTGTTATTAGTTGCTGCTATTATTTAAAACTGAACTAATTCTGCATTTCTTTGTAAGGGGATAAAGAGCATTGGAAGTATTTAAATATAAATATTATTCAAATTTTAACAGTAGCTTGGTCTGAAATGTCCTGTATCTACATCATATGGTTATCTTTCACACCGTTATCTTTTTCGTACAGCCGGGTTTGATTAAATCTCTTTAGCGAAGAAAAATCCCACAGTGAAAACCAGACCGTCTATGCAAACACACACTTCCGTGTGTTTTACTGTGCAACGCTGAGCACTAATGAAACCCACTTCCGGAGAATGTTGTGCAACACTCAGAGGAGTGTGTGTGTGTGTGTGTGTGTAAAACAGGGGAAACAGCTGGATGTGTGCATGTACTCACAGTGCAGCAAGAGGTTCAAAATCATGTTTGCATTTAGCGACACGTGGGTGTGTCTGTGTGCCGGATGGCAATAAACAGGTCAGACCAGAAAAAAAAAAAAAAAAAAGAAAAAAAAAAAAAAAAAAAAAAAAAAAAAAAACCACACACACACACACAGCATTTGGTCCTGCATAAATGAACTTTAAAAATGTAAAGGATTTCCAGTGTTGTTAGAGCAACACATTACTCACACAGTGATAAAGACTCTGACTGGTGCTACTACTGCCTCAGCTATGTGTGTGTGTGTGTGTGTGTGTGTACGTACACATCTGTCTAATCTCTCAGCGCGTGTTACACAGCAGTTTTGCCCCAACTGTTTTGTATATATTTAAGTATGTAGACCATGTGCTTATGTACAGTGTGTCTGGTGTGTTCATAGTGTATTTGTGTATTGTGTGTATGTATTTGTGTATATGCGCATATGTGTGTGTAGTTGGTGTGGAAAGTATGTGAGTGTGGTGTGTGTTTAGTGTGGACTCTGTACATGTATGTACACAGAGCATAGCGTAGTGTGTAAAATACTTGTTTATGTGTGCATGTGTATTGCATATAACATGTATACAAAATGAGTATGGTCTATATATAATGAGTACAGTGTGGAAGTTTGTGCAAGGTTTTTGCAGTGTGGGCAGTACGTATGGTGTGTGTGTGTGTATAGCGTCTATAGTGTGGGCAGTACGTATGGTGTGTGTGTGTATAGCGTCTATAGTGTGGGCAGTACGTATGGTGTGTGTGTGTATAGCGTCTATAGTGTGGGCAGTACGTATGGTGTGTGTGTGTATAGCGTCTATAGTGTGGGCAGTACGTATGTGTGTGTGTGTATAGCGTCTATAGTGTGGGCAGTACGTATGTGTGTGTGTGTATAGCGTCTATAGTGTGGGCAGTACGTATGGTGTGTGTGTGTGTATAGCGTCTATAGTGTGGGCAGTACGTATGGTGTGTGTGTGTGTATAGCGTCTATAGTGTGGGCAGTACGTATGGTGTGTGTGTATAGCGTCTATAGTGTGGGCAGTACGTATGGTGTGTGTGTATAGCGTCTATAGTGTGGGCAGTACATATGGTGTGTGTGTATAGCGTCTATAGTGTGGGCAGTACGTATGGTGTGTGTGTGTATAGCGTCTATAGTGTGGGCAGTACGTATGGTGTGTGTGTGTATAGCGTCTATAGTGTGGGCAGTACGTATGGTGTGTGTGTGTATAGCGTCTATAGTGTGGGCAGTACGTATGGTGTGTGTGTGTATAGCGTCTATAGTGTGGGCAGTACGTATGGTGTGTGTGTGTATAGCGTCTATAGTGTGGGCAGTACGTATGGTGTGTGTGTGTATAGCGTCTATAGTGTGGGCAGTACGTATGGTGTGTGTGTGTATAGCGTCTATAGTGTGGGCAGTACGTATGGTGTGTGTGTGTATAGCGTCTATAGTGTGGGCAGTACGTATGGTGTGTGTGTGTGTGTATATAGCGTCTATAGTGTGGGCAGTACGTATGGTGTGTGTGTGTGTGTATAGCGTCTATAGTGTGGGCAGTACGTATGGTGTGTGTGTGTGTGTATAGCGTCTATAGTGTGGGCAGTACGTATGGTGTGTGTGTGTGTGTGTGTGTGTATAGCGTCTATAGTGTGGGCAGTACGTATGGTGTGTGTGTGTGTGTGTGTATAGCGTCTATAGTGTGGGCAGTACGTATGGTGTGTGTGTGTGTGTGTGTATAGCGTCTATAGTGTGGGCAGTACGTATGGTGTGTGTGTGTGTGTGTGTATAGCGTCTATAGTGTGGGCAGTACGTATGGTGTGTGTGTGTGTATAGCGTCTATAGTGTGGGCAGTACGTATGGTGTGTGTGTGTGTGTGTGTATAGCGTCTATAGTGTGGGCAGTACGTATGGTGTGTGTGTGTGTGTATAGCGTCTATAGTGTGGGCAGTACGTATGGTGTGTGTGTGTGTGTGTATAGCGTCTATAGTGTGGGCAGTACGTATGGTGTGTGTGTGTGTGTGTATAGCGTCTATAGTGTGGGCAGTACGTATGGTGTGTGTGTGTGTGTGTATAGCGTCTATAGTGTGGGCAGTACGTATGGTGTGTGTGTGTGTGTGTATAGCGTCTATAGTGTGGGCAGTACGTATGGTGTGTGTGTGTGTGTGTATAGCGTCTATAGTGTGGGCAGTACGTATGGTGTGTGTGTGTGTGTGTATAGCGTCTATAGTGTGGGCAGTACGTATGGTGTGTGTGTGTGTGTGTGTGTGTATAGCGTCTATAGTGTGGGCAGTACGTATGGTGTGTGTGTGTGTGTGTGTGTATAGCGTCTATAGTGTGGGCAGTACGTATGGTGTGTGTGTGTGTATAGCGTCTATAGTGTGGGCAGTACGTATGGTGTGTGTGTATAGCGTCTATAGTGTGGGCAGTATGTATGGTGTGTGTGTATAGTGTCTATAGTGTGGGCAGTATGTATGGTGTGTGTGTGTGTGTATAGTGTCTATAGTGTGGGCAGTATGTATGGTGTGTGTGTGTGTGTATAGTGTCTATAGTGTGGGCAGTATGTATGGTGTGTGTGTATAGTGTCTATAGTGTGGGCAGTACGTATGGTGTGTGTGTGTGTGTATAGCGTCTATAGTGTGGGCAGTATGTATGGTGTGTGTGTATAGTGTCTATAGTGTGGGCAGTATGTATGGTGTGTGTGTATAGTGTCTATAGTGTGGGCAGTATGTATGGTGTGTGTGTGTGTGTATAGTGTCTATAGTGTGGGCAGTATGTATGGTGTGTGTGTGTGTGTATAGTGTCTATAGTGTGGGCAGTATGTATGGTGTGTGTGTATAGTGTCTATAGTGTGGGCAGTATGTATGGCGTGTGTGTGTATAGTGTCTATAGTGTGGGCAGTATGTATGGCGTGTGTATATAGTGTGGGCAGTATGTATGGTGTGTGTATAGTGTCTAGTGTGAGCAGTATGTATAGTGTGGGCAGTATGTATGGTGTATGTATAGTGTCTATAGTGTGGGCAGTATGTATGGTGTGTGTATAGTGTCTATAGAGTGGGCAGTATGTATGGTGTGTATAGTGTCTAGTGTGAGCAGTATGTATAACGTGGGCAGTATGTATGGTGTATGTATAGTGTCTATAGCGTGGGCAGTATGTATGGCGTGTGTGTGTGTATAGTGTCTATAGTGTGGGCAGTATGTATGGCGTGTGTGTGTATAGTGTCTATAGTGTGGGCAGTATGTATGGCGTGTGTGTGTATAGTGTCTATAGTGTGGGCAGTATGTATGGCGTGTGTGTGTATAGTGTCTATAGTGTGGGCAGTATGTATGGCGTGTGTGTGTATAGTGTCTATAGTGTGGGCAGTATGTATGGCGTGTGTGTGTATAGTGTCTATAGTGTGGGCAGTATGTATGGCGTGTGTGTGTATAGTGTCTATAGTGTGGGCAGTATGTATGGCGTGTGTGTGTATAGTGTCTATAGTGTGGGCAGTATGTATGGCGTGTGTATATAGTGTCTATAGTGTGGGCAGTATGTATGGCGTGTGTATATAGTGTCTATAGTGTGGGCAGTATGTATGGCGTGTGTATAGTGTCTATAGTGTGGGCAGTATGTATGGCGTGTGTATAGTGTCTATAGTGTGGGCAGTATGTATGGCGTGTGTATAGTGTCTATAGTGTGGGCAGTATGTATGGCGTGTGTATAGTGTCTATAGTGTGGGCAGTATGTATGGCGTGTGTATAGTGTCTATAGTGTGGGCAGTATGTATGGCGTGTGTATAGTGTCTATAGTGTGGGCAGTATGTATGGCGTGTGTATAGTGTCTATAGTGTGGGCAGTATGTATGGCGTGTGTATAGTGTCTATAGTGTGGGCAGTATGTATGGCGTGTGTATAGTGTCTATAGTGTCGGCAGTATGTATGGTGTGTGTATAGTGTCTATAGTGTGGGCAGCATGTATGGTGTGTATGTGTATAGTGTCTATAGTGTGGGCAGTATGTATGGTGTGTATGTGTATAGTGTCTATAGTGTGGGCAGTATGTATGGTGTGTATAGTGTCTATAGTGTGGGCAGTATGTATGGTGTGTATGTGTATAGTGTCTATAGTGTGGGCAGTATGTATGGTGTGTATCGTGTCTATAGTGTGGGCAGTATGTATGGTGTGTATCGTGTCTATAGTGTGGGCAGTATGTATGGTGTGTGTATAGTGTCTATAGTGTGGGCAGTATGTATGGTGTGTATGTGTATAGTGTCTATAGTGTGGGCAGTATGTATGGTGTGTATGTGTATAGTGTCTATAGTGTGGGCAGTATGTATGGTGTGTATGTGTATAGTGTCTATAGTGTGGGCAGTATGTATGGTGTGTATGTGTATAGTGTCTATAGTGTGGGCAGTATGTATGGTGTGTATGTGTATAGTGTCTATAGTGTGGGCAGTATGTATGGTGTGTATGTGTATAGTGTCTATAGTGTGGGCAGTATGTATGGTGTGTATGTGTATAGTGTGGGCAGTATGTATGGTGTGTATGTGTATAGTGTCTATAGTGTGGGCAGTATGTATGGTGTGTATGTGTATAGTGTCTATAGTGTGGGCAGTATGTATGGTGTGTATGTGTATAGTGTCTATAGTGTGGGCAGTATGTATGGTGTGTGTGTGTGTATAGTGTCTATAGTGTGAGCGGTATGTATGGTGTGTGTGTGTGTGTGTGTATAGTGTCTATAGTGTGAGCGGTATGTATGGTGTGTGTATAGTGTCTATAGTGTGTATATATAATGTGTGTGCATGTGTAGGGGTATGTACAGTGTTTATAGCGCGTGTGTGTGTGTGTGTAGGTATCTCTGTAGGTGTGTGTAGTGAACGTATATTGTGTGCATGTCTGTGTACAGTGTATGTAGTGTGCAGGTATGAGAATAGTCAGATATACACACACTACTCAGGCCTGCACAATATATACACAGTGTGCATGTGTGTATAGCATGTTCATGCCTGTGTGTAGTGTTTAGTGTGTGTAGATAATGTGTTTACATGGCTGTGTGTAGTGTGTATCTCGTCTTGAGCTTTCTTCTCTCCATTGTC
>CM042538.1:31825399-31865399 GCA_023630585.1 Cranoglanis bouderius
AAACTAAAGAGGACTAAAGAGGAGAAGGACCATCCGGCTTTTTATCAGTGCTCAGTTCAAAAGCCTGCATCTCTGATGGTATGGGGGTGCATTAGTGCCTATGGAATGAGCAGCTTGCACATCTGGAAAGGCTCCATCAATGCTGAAAGGTATATACAGGTTTTAGAGCAACATCTGCTTCCATCCAGGTGACGTCTTTTTCAGGGAAGGCCTTGCATATTTCAGCAAGACAATGCTAAACCACATACTGCATCTATTACAACAGCATGGCTTCCTAGTAGAAGAGTCTGGGTGCTGAACCGACCTGCCTGCAGTCCAGACCTTTCACCAATTGAAAACATTTGGCGCATCATAAAACGAAAAATACGACAAAGACGACCCAGGACTGTTGAGTAGCTAGAATCCTGTATCAGACACGAATGAGACAACATTCTTCTCCCAAAACTCCAGCAACTGGTCTCCTCAGTTCCCAGACGTATACAGACTGTTATTAAAAGAAGAGGGGATGCTACACAGGGGTAAACATGGCCCTGTCCCAACTTTTTTGAGACGTGTTGCTGCCATCAAATTCAAAATTACCTTATTTTTTTCCTTAAAATGGTACATTTCCTCAGTTTAAACATTTGATATGTTTTCTATGTTCTATTGTGGATAACATAAGGGTTTATGAGATTTGCAAATCACTGCATTCTGTTTTTATTTACATTTTACACAGCTTTCCACAACTTTTTTGGAATTGTTGTTGTATTTGAAGCATTAATAGTGTTAGTAAAATATTGCGTCATTTCCATTTAGTACTGAATAAAACATCTGTGAAGCGGAGTTACTGTTTCTGAGTTACTGTTCCTGTTCTCACTTACGTTAGAAGTTTAAAAAAAAAACAACACAGCATGTTACCTAAAAACCTCAGAGTGTCCTGAAGCTGTCAGAAATCCCAGTCACAGCTTTACCTCTGACACTGGAGACTCCTTCCATAAAACTCCACCAGATCAACACATTTTGAATCTGTTTATGTAGCGCGTCTGCTGCACGAGTCCTGGTGAATGAGCTGTTACTATAGAAACGATAATGTATTGGAACGAGAGCATTAACATTAGCCTGTGACGTGCAGCTGCACTACTGTCAGAGCTGCTTTTATAGAAAATGAATCAACGCCTCCTTCTGACCAAACATAATCCAGAATTTAACAGTATTGTGGTATGAAAATTATTGTCTTCTTACACTAATATTGTGTGCATTAAGCTCCAAAAAATAGTGTGTGTGTGAGAGACAGAGACAGAGAGACAGAGACAGAGAGAGAGAGAGAGAGAGAGAGAGAGAGAGAGAGAGAGAGAGAGAGAGAAGCTCAACACTGCCATCAAGTGTTCAATAAAGGAAACATGAACTCAGACTGAATTACAGCTGAACTGAAATCTGTACATTTGTATATTCACTGACCAACTTAATTGTATTTTGTAAATATAAACAAATGTAGAATTCGATGCCTTCAGCACACTGAAAAAAGTTGGGACAGAGGCATGTTTACCGCTGTGTTACATCACCCTTCCTTTTAATGACACTTTTTTAATAGCTTGGGAACTGAGGTTATTAATTGTTGCAGTTCTGCAAGTGGAATTTTTGCCCATTCTTGCTTGATACAAGACTTCAGCTGCTCAACAGTCCTTGGTCGCCATTGTCTGATTCTCCTCTTCATGATGCGCCATAGGAGACAGATGTGGACTGCTGGCAGGCCAGTCAAGCACATCCACTCTGTGTTTACGAAGCCATGCTGTTGTAGCACGTGCAGAATGAGGCCTGGCATTGTCCTGCTGAAATAACCATGGACTTCCTGGGAAAAGACGTTGCCTTGATGGCAGAATATGTCTCTCCAAAATCCTAATATACGTCTCCACGTCAGTGGTACCTTCACACATATGCAAGTCACCCATGCCGTGGGCACTGATGCCCCCCATACCATCACAGATGCTGGCTTTTGCACCTTTCGCTTATAACAGTCTGTTTGGTCTTTTTCATCTTTGGCATGGAGAACTCATCATCCGTATTTCCCGAAAACAAGCTGAAACCTGGATTCATCTGACCACAGCACACATTACCACTGCCTTTCAGTCCATCTGAGATGAGCTCGGGCCAAGAGAACTCGGTGGCGTTCCTGCATAGAGTTGATGTATGGCTTCCTCCTTGCGTAATAGAGTTTCGGGTCGCGTTTCTGGATGCAGCAGCGGACCGTGTTAAGTGATAACAGTTTTCCGAAGTACTCCTGAGCCCATGTGGTTATATTTATCACAGTAGCATGACGATTTCTCAGGCAGTGCCGCCTGAGGGCTCGAAGGTCACACACATTCGACAGTGGTTTCCGGCCTCGCCCTTTACGCAATGAGATTTCTCCGGATTCCTTGAATCTTTTCACAGTATTATGCACTGTAGATGGTGAAAGACCTAAATTCTTTGCAATCTTGCGTTGAGTAATGTTCTTTTTGAACTGACTGACAATTCTCTCACGAGGTTTGGCACAAAGTGGTGAGCCACGACCCATCCTTGCTTCCAAAGACTGAGCTTTTGGTGGATGCTCCTTTTATGCCCAATCCTGATCCCCTCCCCTGTTACTAATTAACCTGATCCTCCAAAATAGTGTTACTTGAATATTCTATAAACCTTTCAGTCTTATTTCGCCTCTGTCCCAACTTTTGTTTGTGTGTTGAAGGCATCAAGTTCTAAATTTGTTTATATTTACAAAATACAATTAGGTTGGTCAGTGAAAACATTGAATATCTTTTCTTTGTACTTTTGTCAGTTAATTAAAATTTCAAGAGACTTGACAAATCACAGATTTTTGTTTTTATTACTGCATTTTAGAAAAAATCCCAATTTTTATACAAATGGGGTTGTTTAGCTGAATAGCTCATAAAATTCTAAACTGCCAGCAGTAGGTGAAGCCACCGGAAATGCTCTGGCGGCCATTTTATGATTCCCTACCAACAGAGGGCGCCGACCACCAACGGACGAGAACTGTCAAGCTGACCTGATGTGCTGCTTTTAACTGCAAAACAACGTTTGCTAAAGGATGTGGCCCACGGGTTGTAATTTATGTACAGACCATGTACATATTAAGCACAAATGTGTGGTTATCCCCATGTAGAGTGGAGATAACGATCATAATCTTTAATAATCAACAGTAAAAATATAACATCAAAGTGTATAAGATACCCCATTTTAAAGCAAAAGTACCCAATAGTGTTTTTATAGAGATTTCACTCTGTGCTGTTAGAATATCAGCTTTGTGGTCAAAAGGTAGTGCTTAGTGTTTTAGTGTTGAAGTATTAGTGTTTAGTGTTTAGCCGCCGGTTGTTGCTAAGCTCTCTGTTCTTACCTTTTGACCACAAAGCTGATATTCTAACAGCGTGGCGTGAAATCGGTATAAAAACACTCAAATGACGAGTTTATACTTGTGTGGTTAAATATTCTCTCTACACAAATATCCACTGTATATTTATATTTGATTTATGCGTCAGAGCTCCGACTGTTGGTGACGTCATGAGCTATCCAGTTATATCTATATATAGATCATGATACAACAATGAGTACTGGCGTTCGATTTTACGGTGGTCTCCCTGTGTGTAGAAATTGAGCATCGTGTAATTTAAACACCTCTGCGTCTGCACTCCTGTACGTTCCTACACTCTCATTATGGATTAACGTTGATTATTAACTATCATGACTATTAACATTCTGATTATGTCTCTTATCTCCTTTCTAAAGGCTGCTCTCCTTTGACCTCGGCGTCAGACGTTCAGCTGTTCAGGAACGTGTTTTGCATGTGGAATAGTAATAGTGAAAGAAATACTGAATTGATAATTACTGTATCAGACGCATAAGGATGGTGTTTATTGTCACTGGTGATGTTGTAGTTGATATACAGTAACTGCACGTTGATCAGTGTGAACAAACCACCCAAAGACACCAGTATTCATTTTGCTAGTCATTTGCTATATAGCTGTTCCTGAGTGAATAAACCTAATAACACACATGCAATACAATAATGGTACTTTAGCTAATAAAACTACCATTAGCTAATGGTTTACAGTGTTGGGTTAAACCTTTATAGTATTGAATAAACACCTACAGTTGTGTTAACACCTAACACACTATAAACACACATTGTTTGGTTAATGTTTACAGATTTGAACTAATACCTACAATACTGAAGGAATTCTTATATTGAATACCAGCCTTGTGTAGGTCTACAGTCTTGTCCCTGACATCCTTGGACAGCTCTTTGGTCTTGGCCATGGTGGAGAGTTTGGAATCTGATTGATTGATTGCTTCTGTGGACAGGTGTCTTTTATACAGGTAACAAACTGAGATTAGGAGCACTCCCTTTAAGAGAGAGTCCTAATCTCAGCTCATTACCTGTGTAAAAGACACCTGGGAGCCAGAAATCTTGCTGATTGATAGGGGATCAAATACTTATTTCCCTCATTAAAATGCAAGTCAATTTATAACTTTTTTGAAATGTGTTTTTCTGGATTTTTTTGTTGTTATTCTGTCCCTCACTGTTAAAATACACCTACCATTAAAATTATAGACTGATCATTTCTTTGTCAGTGGGCAAACGTACAAAATCAGCAGGGGATCAAATACTTTTTTCCCCCACTGTACACTGTTGGGTTAAGTCTTACAGTATTCAGTAAACACTTATAGTATTGGGTCAACTCTTACAGTATTTAAGAAAGACCGACAGTGCTAAAGAACAAGTTTAACTCTTATTATTTAACAAAAACCTACAGTTTTGGTTAACTCTTACAATATTGAATACACACCTTTAATGCTGAAGGAACTGTTAGTATTGTTAGGTTTCCTCTTCTCCAGCCCTCGTTACGCTGCAAAGAGTGACGAGTGGCGTGCTTCCGCATTCCACTGCGCGCTTTCCAGCGATATTCAAAAACTCTCCGATGGACAATTCATTCATGAACTCACGTTTTGTTTATGCTCTCCCATGTGCTCTTGTTGTGATTCACGTCATGTCTCCGCCTCCTATGTTCCCCCATGTGCGTTTGTTTTGGTTCGTGTCATGTCTCCGCCTCCTCATTTGTTTATGGAGGAGGTTCAGCTGTTTTGGATTTGGACAAGTGATTAGTATGTGTTTAAATACGCCACTCCGTCTCCGCTTCGGGGCGGAGTATTATTAGAGTTTAGATACAGTGCGCTTTGTTCCGGTGATTTCCAGCGCACCCTTCTAGTCTAGGATAGTTTTGCGTTATTTCCAGGTTTATGTGTGTAACCGTGCGATTTGTTTCCGTGATTTCCAGATCACCTTTCGAGCGTTAGTAAAGCGTAGTCTAGTGTATTAAAGTTTAACCGTGCGATTTGTTTCCGTGATTTCCAGATCACCTGCCCAGTTTGGTATCGTATAGTTCGTTCCGGGGATTTCCAGATCTCCTTCCGAGCGTTAATTTAACGTTGATGTGTTTATATACCTTTATGTTCATTATTATTTATCAAGTGTGCCTAATAAACTGAACACTTTCCCCTGCAAGTGCATCCTGCTCATCTCCTTCACCCTACGGGTCGTAACAAGTATTGAATAAACACCTACAGTGTTGGGTCTGACAGTATTTAAGAAAGACCTACAGTGCTAAACACCTTCTTAACTTTCATTATTTAACAAACACCTACAGTGGTTGGTCAACTCTTACAGCATTGAATAAACACCTACAGTGTTGGTCAACTCTTACAGTATTTAAGAAAGACCTACAGTGCTAAACACCTTCTTAACTTTCATTATTTAACAAACACCTACAGTGTTGGTTAACTCTTACAGTATTGAATAAACACCTACAGTGTTGGTCAACTCTTACAGCATTGAATAAACACCTACAGTGTTGGTCAACTCTTACAGTATTTAAGAAAGACCTACAGTGCTAAACACCTTCTTAACTTTCATTATTTAACAAACACCTACAGTGTTGGTCAACTCTTACAGCATTGAATAAACACCTACAGTGTTGGTCAACTCTTACAGTATTTAAGAAAGACCTACAGTGCTAAACACCTTCTTAACTTTCATTATTTAACAAACACCTACAGTGTTGGTTAACTCTTACAGTATTGAATAAACACCTACAGTGTTGGTCAACTCTTACAGCATTGAATAAACACCTACAGTGTTGGTCAACTCTTACAGCATTGAATAAACACCTACAGTGTTGGTCAACTCTTACAGTATTTAAGAAAGTCCTACAGTGCTAAACACCTTCTTAACTTTTATTATTTAACAGACATCTACAGTGTTTGGTTAACTCTTACAATATTGAATAAACACCTTTAATGCTCAAGGAACTCTTAGTATTGTATAAACACCTACAGTGTTGGTCAACTCATTCAGTATTTAAAAAGACCTACAGTGCTAAAGATCTACTAAATTTTTTATTATTTAACAAACACCTGTGGTGTTGCATTAATTCTCAAAGTATTGAATAAACACCTTTAATTCTGAAGGAACTCTAAGTATTAAATGAACACCTACAGTGTCGCGTCAACTCTTACAGTTTTTAAAAACACCTGCAGTGTTGGGTTAATTCTCACTGTATTGAATAAACATCCACAGTGACAAGGTAACTCTTACAGTGTTAAACAAACACTTTCAGTGCAGGAGGAACTCTTATTATTGAATAAACACATACAGTGTTGGGTTCACTCATAAAGTATTGAATAAACACCTACAGTGCTGAAGAAAATCGTAACTCTTACTATTTAACAAACATTTACGGTGTCGAGTTAACTCTTACAGTATTGAATAAACACCTACAGTGTTGGTTAACTCTTACAGTATTGAATAAACACATACAGTCTGGTGAAGAAACTCTTACGGTATTGAATAAACAATGCTGCAGGAATAAACACCTACAGTTTTGGGTTAACGTTTATAGTATTCAATCAACAAGTGCAGAGTTAGGTTAACTCTTACAGTATTAAATGAACACCTACACTATTGGGTTACAGTACTGATTAGACACCTACTGTGCAGAAGGTTCTCTTGTTATTTAGCAAACACCTACAGTGTTCAGTTAACTCTTACAGTGTTGAATAAACACCTGCAGTGGTGAGTTCATTCTTACCCTGTTAAATAAACACTTACAAACATCTACAATGTTGGGGTACGTCTTGCATTAATGAATAAACACCCACAGTGATGGGGCAACTCCTAAAGTATTAAATTAACACATAAAACACCTAGAGTTGGGTGAACTGTTACAGTGTTGAATAAACACCTACAGTGCTGAGGGAACTGTTAGTATTGATTTAACTACAGTTACTACAGAATGTATTAATTCAATACTACATGTGCTAATTAACACTCTACACTCATTTCCTTTTTTTATAAGTGTTAAATAAATAATTTAACACTGTGTTACTAACTATAACTATGTAGCCAATTAATAATGAGTGAATTTACCATTGTGTGTGGTATTTAATATAACACTAGGTTCATTTTTCAACATAGGTGTTAGTTCAATTATGTACAGTTGCAATCAAAATTATTCAACCCCCATTGCAAATCAGGTTTATTGTCAAATTTACAGACTTTCAGCTGTTTGCGATGAACAAATCAAACAAAAGCAATTGAAATAGTTCAACACAACGAATGCTTCAAGTGGTTTCCCCAAATTCAACTGAAAATGCAACTTATAATGACTTCTCCAGTCTCAGAATTATTCAACCCCCCTGAATAGAATCCCTCACAACAGCACAAATATACAAAACAGGTGTTGGGCTGCTTTGCATCCTCTGGCACTGGAAACCTGCAGCGTGTGGAAGGCAGGATGGATTCACTGAAGTATCAGGAAATCCTAGGAGAAAACCTCATGCAGTCTGTGAGGAAGCTGAAGCTTGGGCATCATTGGACCTTCCAACAGGACAATGATCCCAAGCATACCTCAAATCCCACCAAGGCTTGGTTGCAGAAGAAGTCCTGGAAGATTCTACAGTGGCCATCACAGTCACCTGACTTCAACCCCATAGAAAGTCTCTGGTGGGATGTGAAGAAGGTGGTTGCAGCACACAAACCCAAGAATATTACTGAACTGAAGGCCATTGCTCATGAGGAACGGGCTAAGGTTCCTCAGGAACGCTGCCAGAAGCTGGTGTCTGGCTCTGCATCTCATTTGCAGCAGGTCATAACAGCAAAAGGGTGCTCTACTAAGCACTAAAGATGCTTGTCATGAAGGGGTTGAATAATTCTGAGACTGGAGAAGTCATTATAAGTCGCATTTTCAGTTGAATTTGGGGAAACCACTCGAAGCATTCGTTGTGTTGAACTATTTACAGCTGAAAGTCTGAAAATGTTGACAATAAACCTGATTTGCAATGGGGGTTGAATCATTTTGATTGCAACTCTATGTACGAGTTAATCCAATCGAAATTATGTCTTAATTCAAAGATTTAGGTATTAAGTAAAAAGTGTTTATTTAACACTATAAGAATAAATCTATTTAACACTACAAGTCAAGAGTTATAAGAGTTGATTAATCCAACATCATATAATCGGTGTTGAGTCATTAACACTGTGGGGTTATATATACAGGGTAAGACTTAATTCAACACTTTAGGTCTTATATAGTGTTACGAAAGTGAATTACTGTAAGTGTTGGTGTTCAGTCATCCTATACGCGTTCATTAATTCAACATTAGAGGTGTTAATTCAGTAACGTTGGCATTCGTTCAACATTACAGGTGTTCATTTAACGTACTGTATACGATGATGAAAGAATTAACACCTATAATGATCAACAAACACCAAACGTTGAATTAGAATCCTATAATGTATTATGAATAAACACTTACTGTACAGTGCTGAGACCTACAGTGTTGTTAAATCAACGCGTGTGATGTTGAACTAATGCCAACACTGTTGAATTAACACCTCTAATGTTGAATCAATAAAGTCATAGTGTTGACCGAACACCAAAACTCAATTCTGTGGCACTGTAGGGGGTCAGTTATACCGGGTAAGACTTAATTCAATACTTCAGGTCTTATGTAGTGTTACTGAATTAAGTGTCGGTGTTTAGTCACTATAAGAGTTAATTCGCTCAACATTCTAGGTGTTAATTCAGTTGTGCTGGTGTTAGATCAGCATTGATTGTTTAACAGTTGTAATTGTTTAAACCCATTTAACATTTGTTATTTGTTGGTGTTTATTTATCACTATAGGTGTTCACACCTTGGTGTTTAGTCAACATTAGAAGTGTTATTTCAACAGTGTTGGTGTTAGTTCAGCATTATAAGTGTTGATTTAACAACACTGTAAGTGTTTATTCATAACCCGGTCGACACTTGGTGTTTGCTGGTGTTTAGTTGCACTTTTCATGTCTTGCTGGTGTTCAGCTGATGTTCTTGCGCTTGTCTCAGCACACACTTATCTCTCTCTCTCTCTCTCTCTCTCTCTCTCTCTCTCTCTCACCCTGCTGCTGATAGCGCGCGGCTGATACCGGGGAGTGTGAGTGTGCGCGCGCACTGTCGTTAACCTTGGACCATCAGAGTGCTGGTGTTGATCCTGTGCTCTCTCTCTCTCTCTCTCTCTCGCGCGCGCGCTCACCTGTCACGCACAGAGCTCTCCGTTCGTCTTCAACTCCTTTCCCCCCCCCTCCCCACCACCATTTTATTATTTTTTTTATTTTAATTTTTATTATTATCATTATTATTATTATTATTTTTTAAATTCCTCCTCCATCATGAACCGTCTGAAATGCTGCTTCATCGCCGGGAGCGTCATCGGCGCGGTCGCGTGCGTGCTCGGTATCATCCTCATTCCAGTGGGCGACTCTGTGATCGGGAACACTGTCAAAAAGGTGAGATTTATTGCTTTAAAATGCTTTTCTATTAAAAAAGAAAAAGAAAAAAGAAAGAAAAGAAAAAGAAACGAAAAGAAGAGAAAGAAAAACCAGTGCGCGAGATTAATCCCTATGTAGTGTTCATAGTTGTGCCCTATTGACCCATTGGCACGTGCTGATATTAAAGGACTGTTTCACCCCAGAATATAAAATGTACCCCATTTTCTCTCCCGACAGCAAATGCAACCGATTTGCAAAGACATTTGTAGGTGTGTTGAATTTTGCTTCTTTAGTTTTGGATCTTCTTGCCCAAATTTCACCTGAAGTGCTGTTTTGTTTTGAGTTAAATGATGACTTCAAAACATCACGTTTTTCTTCTTTTATAAAGTGTGAATTTAGTGATGTCATGCTGTACAAAAATCAGCAGGAGTCCCGAGTTACCGCCTCACCGAAAACCACGTGATGTAGCTTTGAGCGTAGCTTGGAAAATATCACATAATTAGGTAATAGCTCACTGGACGTTACGTGAACGTGGACGTTTGTACACAGACGTAATTGTGAGTGGTCGACAATGCCGAATTATCGGGATTTTGTTTTTTCGTGTTTAACCGTGATTACTGTGGTAACGTATATGGTAGCGATGTAACCGATTACGATATGTTAGGTGCATTATTTACGCACTACAGACACAGACCACATTCATTAACATGACTGACTAACTAACTAATTAACAAACTAACTAAATGCCTGGACAAGGCTGTGTCCGTTTCAGTTATGGCTACGACTTTGTTTATATTTTGGGGAAAAAAGAATCAGCTAACCTCGTTAGAAAATATCGCAGGCAGGCAGTAAGAATGATGTTATCTGCGTGAGCGGGATTATAATATAATTATTATATCTTATCAATTCTTATAAACATCTCTGGAGTTTTTTAATTTTTTTTTTATTGTCCGGTGGTTTCCACGGTTCATAAAAAGCAAACAAACAAACAAAAAAAAAAATGAGAAAGCCGTACAGAATTAGGCCACGCCCACTTCAGATTGATATCAGCATGTGATTTAATTCTGATCGGTTTACATCGACGTGCTCGTTTTATCCAATACGTCATCGTTTCTACAGTAACATCTCATTCACAGGGACTCGTACAGCGTATGTTGTGTTCATTGAATGGTGATGGAAGGAGTCTCCAGTGTCAGAGCTTTCTAAAAGCTGTAACTGTTCCGACATCTTCAGGACAGAGGAGGAGTCTTTGCGGTTTCTCGGTAACACGGCAAGCTGCGTTTTTATCGCCGCGTTCTTCCTTCAAGTGACATCAGTAAGATCTGTAATAATTTCATCTTTAAGTAAACAATTGCGTAAAGCGGCAGGGATGAATCAAAGATGCACAAAGATTTACAGCCAACGGAGAACTTTATGTATTATCCCAAATATATTATATATTAGCTAAAGGTTAAAGATGGTGTTGTAGCTAAAAATCATGTGATGCTGATGATAATAAAGTTCCACTTTAAAATTAAATACACAACTTTATTTTTCTGAAAATCTTCAATTTCACGTTTCATCATTTGCCCTGATGCAAAACTAAAGAAGACACCAAACATATCTTAGTTAATCACTATATATATTACGCTGAGTCTTATTTGAACAATAGAACCTTTTCTGTTTATATAAATGGATGTTTATCCTCCAGAGCACGTCTGACCTGTGGGGTTCCCCAAGGATCTATTCTTGCTCCCATTTTGTTTTCTTTATATATGCTCCCTTTGGGCTCAATTTTTAGAAAACAGAGTATTTTTTTTTCATTTTTATGCAGATGACACTCAAATATATGTGCCCATCAAGCAAAATGACAATGCTGGCTTGTCTGCCCTAACTGCCTGTTTGTCAGATATTAAGGCTTGGATGTCCAAAAATTTTCTGAACTTAAACGAGAATAAGACTGAGGCAATTGTGTTTGGACCATTAGCTTTTTCTGGCGGATTAAATCAAGTGTTAGGTAGCTTAGCTGCTTGCGTAAAACCAATTGTTAACTGGGTATCGTCTTTGACTCTGCCCTGCTATTTGATAAACAGGTAAACGCAGTTATCAAATCGTGCTTTTTCCAGCTGAGATTACTGGACAAAGTTAAAAGTTTTTTAAACCCCCGCTGAGTTTGAGAAAGTAATCCATGCATTTATATCTTCTGGTCTGGACTACTGCAATTCAATCTCTATAGCTATTGGTCATTCCTATATGAACCGCTTGCAATTAGTCCAGAATGCAGCTGCTAGACTCCTTACTTCCACTCGTAAATTTGAGCACATCACCCCCCGTCTTACTCTCTCTGCCTTGGTTGCCGGTTCATTTTAGAGTAGAGTTTAAGATTTTACTCTTTGTTTTTAAGGTCTTAAACGGTCTGGCACCGTGTTATTTATCTGAACTTGTGACTGTTAACATATCCGCGAGATGTTTAAGGTCATAAAATCAGAAACTGTTAAAGGTTCCCAGATCAAGGTTAAAAAGAAAGGGAGACCGGGCTTTTGCCACAGTCGGCCCCAAATTATGGAATAGCCTACGTTTATCTATTAGGATAATCTCTTCAGGATCTCTGTTTAAAGTAAAACTTAAAGCTCACCTTTTAGAAAAGGCTTATAACATCTGAATCGTCCTGAGCGTTGTTTTTTCCTCTGTATGTTCTACCTCCTGTATCGTATCACTTTTATGTTGTTTTATTGTTTTGATTGGTGTTTTATTAACTTGATGTTATAATTTCTTGCACAGCACGATGGTCAACGACTGTTGTTGTATTGTGCTATATAAATAAACTAAACTAAACTAAACTAAACTAAACTGATTATTGCCTGACTCTTTATTCCATCAACGACCTGCGTGTTTATCTGTAATTCCTCTAATCTGCAGTAACATCCCATAAATTACGCTGAATACTGCAGTATATTATATGAGTGATTATCAGCACATACTGTATCTGTTTATTATTTTATTCGTAAGTGATCATATGGTCTCATTCTTTGTACTTGAGAGATTGTGTGTGTGTGTGTGTGTGTTTAAAATAATGATTTGCTGTATGTTAGGTAATGCGGCGATAGGCGGATGCAAGTGCACGTTAAAGTCCTTTTATTAGGGACAGTCAACTTATTAGGAACAGCGGTAATCCAAATCATAAAGCAAGGGCGTAGTCAGAAGACAGGCGATCGGCTAACAGCGTGAACTAGGCTAGGCAAGGAATCGAAGACCCGAGACAGAAACGGGATCAAAACCAGGAAACACGAAACAAAGTCAAACGGCTTGGTATGAGACAGGACACAAGGTAACTGAGCTAATACTTCGCGGTGATACAAAGAAACACGGGGGTTTAAATACACGAACACAATGAGAGGTTAACACAAGACACCTCAGATTATATGTGATATTAGGACACAACCAATGATAACACGGGGGCGGAGACAAGACACAAACCAAAAACAAAACACACGTGGAAACGTAAACAAAGCGAAAGTCACTGAATCCGGAAGTGATCTGCTCGCACGCTTAACACTGTATGTATGTATGTACGTTTTAAAGCTGAGGTTTGTGATATTTAAACATGTTTCTAGATCTGTAATAATCATACGATTTTAAAGATAAGTTGCAAAAACTATGAGTCACAACGTTGCAATGCTACCGATTTCACTAGTTCTTTTTAAAAATGATTATTTAAAGCTGATGTTTTAATTTTTTTCTGACCCTGAAATTAGCCCCACCCCCAGCAGTATAGAAGCTGTTCAGCTCAACCTATTTCCCCTTAAAAGGTAGTTTTAACAGAAGGGGTGGAGTCATTTTTCTTCTTTGTTTGTTTATTTATTAATATATAATTGTTTTGAAATTGTCATTTGCATCACAACCAGTAGAGGCTCTAAACATTACTTACTGCTCCTTTAATGTTAAGAAATGATTGATAGGTGAGGTGGTTTAAAAATGTGTCTTTGTGATAACATTGTAATGAGAAAAGGGTAGTGACATTACTTACTGTATGTATAAACTTAATCGCTAATCGGCTAGGCATTGACGTGGCTACGATCACGTTCTTTCACGTTTTCTCATCTTTACTTATTTAGAGCGAATGCTCTAAGAAGTGGGTCTCTGTCAAACCCTGGCGTTTGGGACACAGCCCAGAATCACAGTTGGCTAAACACTTGGTCTTACATGCATAATTCAGCTCATCGGATTCTGTTTTTTCTTGCAAAATAACCCCAAAAACAAGCTGAAGCTCTAATGGCACTGTGCTTTAACAGGAAGCCGTGTTGGAGGAAGGAACCACGGCGTACGAGAACTGGATGTCGGCCGACGCTCCGGTGTACAGGCAGTTCTGGCTGTTTGATGTGCAAAACCCAGACGACGTGCTGAAGAACGGCAGCATCCCTCAACTCCAGCAGAAAGGACCGTACACGTACAGGTGAGGCTGGAGATCGGCGTGGTGTGATCACTAAAACGTTTTCATCAACATACTGCTTCTATTCCCGTGAGAAAGTGAACAGGCCTCGATTACACCAGTGTCAGAGAATCGTCCCTCAGATGTCCGTACTGAACAGAAGGAGAGAACAAGAACTCATCCAACGTCAGTCTGATGCAAGAAACAGCAAATGTTCTCTCTCCCCCCTTTCCTCTTCCCCATCCCCCAGTCTCGGTGCTGCTGAATTCTGGATTCCGATTGGTCGGAAGGGTGTTCGTTAATTTCCTCTAAAGTAGCGCCGCTGCAAATCTCAGGTTTACTGTATAATGATGCTCTCGTTCTATTTAATACGTTATAATACGTTTCTATAGCAACAGCTCAATCACAGGGACGTGTACACCTGTGTTTATTGAATGGCGATGGAAGGAGTCGCCAGTGTCAGAGCTTTCTAACAGTCGGAAGTAAAGCTGTAATATTTCGGTTTGCGGTTTCTCAGTAACGTGACAAGATGCTAGAGAAGTGAGAACAGAAACTAACTTGTTTCATGGAACATTAAATGTAACTAGCCTTTTCCTAGTAGTTTACCAGCACATCTGAGGTAAATGTTGATATTCCCGATAGTTTTGTCTCATTTCTACTATCACTCCGCCTTTACATTGTCTATATATAAGAATTAACAGCTGCATGCTAGCTAGAGCAATCTGAATTTTAGCAGTATTATATATTTCCTTAATAATCCTTAATAATTTATCATCACATCTGAGGTAAATGTTGATATTCCTGATAGTTTTATGCCATTTATACTATAATCGTGCCTTTACATACAGCTGCATGCTAGCTAGATCAATCATAATTTTAGCCATATAATGTATTTTCTTAATGATTTACTAACACGTTGATATTCCTGATCATTTCGTCTCATCTCTACTTTACACTGTCAGTGTAAAAGAATTACAGCTACAGGCTAGCTAGATAAATCCACAATTTAACCACACAGACTGTTTTATCTGAGGGAACTTGCTGAGGTTCTGACACTGGAGACAGAAATACTTTCTGTTCATCACAGTCATAATAAAAAGACGCACTGCCTTTTCCCCTCAAATACATAATACAGTGTAAAGTTAGTGTTTAATAACTCCGCTAATCTGATCTGATTATCTTTATGTAATCCTCGGTCGGGTTCGAAAGTCTCAGTCCGGTATCACGAACTGTTTTTATTTCACCGGTTATCAAACACCAAGCCCATTCTGTCTAATTGTACTTCTCAGAGGAGTCTCTGAAAGTGTGTTCTGATTGGTCGAGAGCAGGACGAATGATAATATAACATTATAACACACAGAGGAGTGTAATAACTGCAGGCATAAAGTAAAATCATGATTTGAAGTAAAACTTAATTAGGGTCTGTGACAGGAATCAGCATGAACAACGTTTCTTCTTTAAGTTCTTTGGGAAATACGTATCGTCCCTTTAAATCAGGTACAGCTTTTGGGGTCGTTAATTAATACGCAATTAATGTTGTTATCTTTCACCAATCATCCTCACTGTGGCTGTTTGTATAGCGTTTTAAAAATCGTTTTAATTTAAAAAATATAATACAACATGGCCTAGGCTATAAGAAGATTGCCAACACCCTGAAACTGAGCTGCAGCATGGTGGCCAAGACCATACAGCGGTTTAACAGGACAGGTTCCACTCAGAACAGGCCTCGCCATGGTCGACCAAAGAAGTTGAGTGCACGTGTTCAGCATCATATCCAGAGGTTGGCTTTGCAGAATAGACGTATGAGTGCTGCCAGCATTGCTGCAGAGGTTGAAGGGGTGGGGGGTCAGCCTGTCAGTGCTCAGACCATACGCCGCACACTGCATCAAATTGGTCTGCATGGCTGTCGTCCCAGAAGGAAGCCTCTTCTAAAGATGATGCACAAGAAAGCCCGCAAACAGTTTGCTGAAGACAAGCAGACTAAGGACATGGATTACTGGAACCATGTCCTGTGGTCTGATGAGACCAAGATAAACTTATTTGGTTCAGGTGAGGAGCACAAAGACAAGTGTGTCTTGCCTACAGTCAAGCATGGTGGTGGGAGTGTCATGGTCTGGGGCTGCATGAGTGCTGCCGGCACTGGGGAGCTACAGTTCATTGAGGGAACCATGAATGCCAACATGTACTGTGACGTACTGAAGCAGAGCATGATCCCCTCCCTTCGGACACTGGGCCGCAGGGCAGTATTCCAACATGATAACGACCCCAAACACACCTCCAAGACGACCACTGCCTTGCTAAAGGAGCTGAGGGTAAAGGTGATGGACTGGCCAAGCATGTCTCCAGACCTAAACCCTATTGAGCATCTGTGGGGCATCCTCAAACAGAAGGTGGAGGAGCGCAAGGTCTCTAACATCCACCAGCTCTGTGATGTCGTCATGGAGGAGTGGAAGAGGACTCCAGTGGCAACCTGTGAAGCTCTGGTGAACTCCATGCCCAACAGGGTTAAGGCAGTGCTGGAAAATAATGGTGGCCACACATAATATTGACACTTTGGGCCCAATTTGGACATTTTCACTTAGGGGTGTACTCACTTTTGTTGCCAACGGTTTAGACATTAATGGCTGTGTGTTGAGTTATTTTGAGGGGACAGCAAATTTACACTGTTATACAAGCTGTACACTCACTACTTTACATTGTAGCAAAGTGTCATTTCTTCAGTGTTGTCCCATGAAAAGATATAATAAAATATTTACAAAAATGTGGGGGGTGTACTCACTTTTGTGAGATACTGTATATATATATATATATATATATATATATATATATATATATATATATATATATATATATATATATATATATATATATAGATAGATAGATAGATAGATAGATAGATAGATAGATAGATAGATAGATAATGTGTCGATTATGATCTGAATTATGACCGAAGCTCTTTCCTTTCCTGTTTTCCTGCGTTCTTCAGGACGAGGTACATCCCCAAGGAGAACGTGACGTTCTACCAGAACCACACCGTGTCCTTCCTGCTGCCGTCAGGAGCTATCTTTGAGCCGAGCATGTCTGCAGGAGCAGAGGAGGATGTGGTGACCTCACTGAACCTCGCTGTGGCTGTGTGTTACCTTCTCTCCCAAATACACACACACACACACACACACACACACACACACACACACACACACACACACACACACACACACACACACACACACAGCATACAGTACATCTATCTATCTATATATATATATATATATATATACACACACACACACATGTACACACATATTCTGTACGTACACATATATACATACACACGGACACACACTCATATACCCGCATATACACTCTCTCTCTCTCTCTCTCTCTCTCTCTCTCTCTCTCTCTCTGTACTTTGTAGGGTTACAGCAGTGCATTCTGAGTAAGACTATAGGTGAGAGTTTATGGCATAATGCCTTGTAATAAACACAGAGAGTTCAGCTTTTATCTCTCACAGTTGCATCATCTTTAAAGGGACATTTAGATGTTAAATAAATACATATAATTGTTATTCTTTTCATTATTCAGATCAAATTGATGGAAAAACCCAGCAATTTAAATAAATATATATATATATTATTTTCATGTGCAGTTTTGGTTTTCATCACCGACCCTGTAAACATTAATCAACTGGAATTTAAAATACTGACAGTCAGAACAAACTGCTGAGTACTGAACACGGCACGGGGTTAAGTTTCTCAGTGCGGCAGTGTTCATCAGTGCTGATGAGTTTATTTTTTATCCTTTTCAGGGTGTCTACAGTCTGCTAAATCACGTGGTGGCTAACATGATGATCCAAATGAGCAACTCGTCTCTGTTTCAGACCAGAACCGTGAAGGAGCTGTTATGGGGCTACAGAGACCCCATGCTGAAAGGACCAATGGGAGTTTTTTACCCGGTATGAGACTTTACACACTGTTTAAACTTTAGGTCTAGGTAAAAAAAAACAAAAACAAAACAACAACAACAATAATAATAATAATCCGCAAAGTTAAACACAGTTGATTATTTTCCTGTAACAACACATCCCCGAGTGTTTTATTCCTCTTACACCACAGCAGCGACTTACTGCCGATTACATTCTTTTATATCTATTAAAGAACGACACCTTATACTTTTTTTCCGTTTATTATAGCAGCTATAAACAGTCGTTCCCTCACCAGCCTCTCTTCTCTCTCTCTCTTGAAGTCAATATGAGAAAGCACTGACACTGGAGACTCCTTCCATAAATGCTAAATAAACGTCTCCTTATTTTAAGAAAACATTCACCACATCAACGATTATTTAAATCTGTTTATCATCAGTGGAGCATCAGCTGTAAGAGTCCCTGTGAATGAGCCGTTGCTATAGAGACCATAACGTATCACGACGAGCGCGTTAATATAAACCTGCGCTACTGTCAGAGCTGCTGTTATAGAGAATAATCAACACCTCCTTCTGACCAATCAGAGTCCAGAATTTAGCATCGCTGTGGTGTACATGATGGTAAGGTGTGTGTAGGCAGACAGGTAACGTGTGTTTGTGTGAGCAGTATAACGGAACCTACGACGGCCCCTACAGCATCTTCACGGGCAAAGACGACATCAGCAAAGTTTCCACCATCGACTCCTGGAACCGTGAGCAGTGAGTCTGTCTCTACACACACACACACACACACACACACACACACACACTCACACACACACACACACACTCACACACACACTCACACACACACACACACACACTCACACACTCACTCACTCACAGAGTTATAATGCTAGAATTGCTTAAATGTTTAGTCTGTGTGTTGTTAGCTGCAGGTACAGCGGCACTCTAGCACCCCTAGTGGACAAAACCCTCCTGACCAAACTATACACAGATAGACAGACAGATGGACAGACAGATCAACAGACAGACAGAAAGACAGACCGAGAGACAGACAGACAGACAGATGGACAGACCGAGAGACAGACAGACAGATATATAGACAGACAAACAGACAGACAGATAGCCAGACAGAGAGACAGATGGGTAGACAGACCGAGAGACAGACAGACAGATAGATAGACAGACCGAGAGATAGACAGACAGATAGATAGACAGACTGAGAGACAGACAGTCAAATAGATGAACAGACAGACAGACCAAGAGACAGACAGAAAGACAGAGAGATGGACAGACAGACTGAGAGACAGACAAATAGACCAACAAATGGATGAACAGACAGACAGATAGATGGATAGACAGACTAAGAGACAGACAAAGGGATGGACAGACAGACACACAAATGGATGGACAGACCAGGAGACAGCCAGAAAAACAGACAGATGGACAGACTGAGAGACAGACAGCCAGACAGACAGATAGATAGACAGACAGAGAGACAGACAGCCAGACAGACAGATGGACAGACAGACAGATGGATAGACAGACAGAGAGACAGACAGACAGGCAGACAGATGGATAGACAGACAGAGAGACAGACAGACAGGCAGTCAAATGGATGAATAGACAGACAGACAGACAGACAGACTGAAAGACAGAGAGATAGACCGACAGACAGACAAATGGATGAACAGACAGACGGATGGATGGACAGACAGAGGGACAGACAGAAAGATGGACAGACCGATGGACAGACACATAGATAGATGGACATGCTGGAAGATAAATTCAGATTATTCTTATTTTTATCAGATAGACAGACAGGTATACAGACAGAGAGACAGACAGACACATATACAGGTAGATAAACTATATAAATATGTAACAGATAGACAGACAGGCAGGTGGACAGATATACAGACAAAGACACAGACAGATGGATGGATAGACAGACAGATAGACAGAGAGATAAAACAGACAGACAGACAGATATAGATAAATGTTTAAAATAATTATTTATCAGATCAACAGACAAAACAAAAGGACATAGACAGATAAAAAAGACAGACAGACAGACAGACAGACAGATGGATAGACAGACAGATGGAGATGTTTGGTTTGTCTTCCTGCATACAAATGCAGTGATCAGAACTGGGTGGACTGTTGTCATGGCAACTGCTGCAGTGACACATGCAGAAGACGTAAACAAGTAAACAAACAAACAGCAGTTAAAGCACCTTTAAAGACAGCGTGTGTGTGTGTGTGTGTGTGTGTGTGTGTGTGTGTGTGTGTGTGTGTGTGTGTGTGTGTGTTTTAGGTCTCTGTCCTACTGGAATAATATGTACTGTGATATGATCAACGGCACAGGTGAGCTCTTATTCTCTCACACTCACGGCTGCGTCCCAAGCGTCAGGGTTCTAGCTCATTCTAGGGTTCTTTAAAGAACGTGTGGTTTGGGACGGAGCCTGAGGTTATAGTAAGAACCCTAGTGTTTAGAATAGAAGCTCAATTAAGCAATTATTTAAAGGTGTGTTGGAGCAGAAAGCACACTTTTATGACTGACCTGTGTGTGTGTGTGTGTGTGTGTGTGTGTGTGTGTGTGTGTGTCTGTGTGTCTGTGTGTGTGTGTGTGTGTACAGACGGCACCTCCTTCTCTCCCTTCCTGGACAAGAAGGCACCGTTGTACTTCTTCTCCTCAGATATCTGCAGGTGTGTTTTATTAATCAGTGTCGCACCTTTTACTCACTTTCATCCCTCCGTTAGCTTTCTCTCGCTAGTTTGTTTGTTTGTTAGATTAGCTTTCTCTCGCTAGTTTGTTTGTTTGTTAGATTAGCTTTCTCTCGCTAGCTTGTGTTTGTTTGTTAGATTAGCTTTCTCTCGGTTGTTTGTGTTTGTTTGTTAGATTAGCTTTTTGTCGCTAGTTTGTTGTTTGTTTGTTAGATTAGCTTTCTCTTGCTAGTTTGTGTTTGTTAGATTAGCTTTCTCTTGCTAGTTTGTTTGTTTGTTAGATTAGCTTTCTCTCGCTAGTTTGTGTTTGTTTGTTAGATTAGCTTTCTCTCGCTAGTTTGTGTTTGTTTGTTAGATTAGCTTTCTCTCGCTAGTTTGTTGTTTGTTTGTTAGATTAGCTTTCTCTCGCTAGTTTGTGTTTGTTTGTTAGATTAGCTTTCACTCGCTAGTTTGTGTTTGTTTGTTAGATTAGCTTTCTCTCGCTAGTTTGTTTGTTTGTTAGATTAGCTTTCTCTCGCTAGTTTGTGTTTGTTTGTTAGATTAGCTTTCTCTCGCTAGTTTGTGTTTGTTTGTTAGATTAGCTTTCTCTTGCTAGTTTGTGTTTGTTTGTTAGATTAGCTGTCTCTTGCTAGTTTGTTTGTTAGATTAGCTTTCTCTTGCTAGTTTGTTTGTTTGTTAGATTAGCTTTTTCTCGCTAGTTTGTGTTTGTTTGTTAGATTACCTTTTTCTCCGTAGTTTGTGTTTGTTTGTTAGATTAGCTTTCGTCTGCTAGTTTGTGTTTGTTTGTTAGATTAGCTTTCTCTTGCTAGTTTGTGTTTGTTTGTTAGATTAGCTTTCGTCTGCTAGTTTGTGTTTGTTTGTTAGATTAGCTTTTTCTCGCTAGTTTGTGTTTGTTTGTTAGATTAGCTTTCGTCTGCTAGTTTGTGTTTGTTTGTTAGATTAGCTTTCTCTTGCTAGTTTGTTTGTTAGATTAGCTTTCTCTTGCTAGTTTGTGTTTGTTTGTTAGATTAGCTTTCTCTTGCTAGTTTGTTTGTTTGTTAGATTAGCTTTCTCTCGCTAGTTTGTGTTTGTTTGTTAGATTAGCTTTCTCTTGCTAGTTTGTTTGTTTGTTAGATTAGCTTTTTCTCGCTAGTTTGTGTTTGTTTGTTAGATTAGCTTTCTCTTGCTAGTTTGTGTTTGTTTGTTAGATTAGCTTTTTCTCGCTAGTTTGTGTTTGTTTGTTAGATTAGCTTTCTCTTGCTAGTTTGTGTTTGTTTGTTAGATTAGCTTTCTCTTGCTAGTTTGTGTTTGTTTGTTAGATTAGCTTTTTCTCGCTAGTTTGTGTTTATTTGTTAGATTAGCTTTTTCTCGCTAGTTTGTGTTTGTTTGTTAGATTAGCTTTCGTCTGCTAGTTTGTGTTTGTTTGTTAGATTAGCTTTCTCTTGCTAGTTTGTGTTTATTTGTTAGATTAGCTTTTTCTCGCTAGTTTGTTTGTTTGTTAGATTAGCTTTCTCTCGCTAGTTTGTGTTTGTTTGTTAGATTAGCTTTCTCTCGCTAGTTTGTGTTTGTTTGTTAGATTAGCTTTCTCTCGCTAGTTTGTGTTTGTTTGTTAGATTAGCTTTCTCTTGCTAGTTTGTGTTTGTTTGTTAGATTCGCTTTCTCTTGCTAGTTTGTTTGTTTGTTTGTTAGATTAGCTTTTTCTCGCTAGTTTGTGTTTGTTTGTTAGATTAGCTTTCTCTTGCTAGTTTGTGTTTGTTTGTTAGATTAGCTTTCGTCTGCTAGTTTGTGTTTGTTTGTTAGATTAGCTTTCTCTCGCTAGTTTGTGTTTGTTTGTTAGATTAGCTTTCGTCTGCTAGTTTGTGTTTGTGTGTTAGATTAGCTTTCTCTTGCTAGTTTGTGTTTGTTTGTTAGATTAGCTTTCGTCTGCTAGTTTGTGTTTGTTTGTTAGATTAGCTTTCTCTTGCTAGTTTGTTTGTTTGTTAGATTAGCTTTCTCTCGCTAGTTTGTGTTTGTTTGTTAGATTAGCTTTTTCTCGCTAGTTTGTGTTTGTTTGTTAGATTAGCTTTCTCTTGCTAGTTTGTGTTTGTTAGATTAGCTTTCTCTTGCTAGTTTGTTTGTTTGTTAGATTAGCTTTCACTTGCTAGTTTGTGTTTGTTTGTTAGATTAGCTTTCTCTCGCGAGTTTGTGTTTGTTAGATTAGCTTTCTCTCGCTAGTTTGTGTTTGTTTGTTAGATTAGCTTTCTCTTGCTAGTTTGTGTTTGTTTGTTAGATTAGCTTTCTCTTTCTAGTTTGTTTGTTAGATTAGCTTTCTCTTGCTAGTTTGTTTGTTTGTTAGATTAGCTTTCTCTCGCTAGTTTGTGTTTGTTTGTTAGATTAGCTTTCTCTCGCTAGTTTGTGTTTGTTTCTTAGATTAGCTTTCTCTTGCTAGTTTGTTTGTTTGATAGATTAGCTTTCTCTTGCTAGTTTGTTTGTTTGTTAGATTAGCTTTCTCTCGCTAGTTTGTGTTTGTTTGTTAGATTAGCTTTCTCTCGCTAGTTTGTGTTTGTTTGTTAGATTAGCTTTCTCTTGCTAGTTTGTGTTTGTTTGTTAGATTAGCTTTCTCTCGCTAGTTTGTGTTTGTTTGTTAGATTAGCTTTCTCTTGCTAGTTTGTGTTTGTTTGTTAGATTAGCTTTCTCTTGCTAGTTTGTTTGTTAGATTAGCTTTCTCTTGCTAGTTTGTTTGTTTGTTAGATTAGCTTTTTCTCGCTAGTTTGTGTTTGTTTGTTAGATTAGCTTTTTCTCGCTAGTTTGTGTTTGTTTGTTAGATTAGCTTTCTCTCACTAGTTTGTGTTTGTTTGTTAGATTAGCTTTCGTCTGCTAGTTTGTGTTTGTTTGTTAGATTAGCTTTTTCTCACTAGTTTGTGTTTGTTTGTTAGATTAGCTTTCTCTTGCTAGTTTGTGTTTGTTTGTTAGATTAGCTTTTTCTCGCTAGTTTGTGTTTGTTTGTTAGATTAGCTTTCGTCTGCTAGTTTGTGTTTGTTTGTTAGATTAGCTTTCTCTTGCTAGTTTGTTTGTTAGATTAGCTTTTTCTCGCTAGTTTGTGTTTGTTTGTTAGATTAGCTTTCTCTCGCTAGTTTGTGTTTGTTTGTTAGATTAGCTTTCTCTTGCTAGTTTGTGTTTGTTTGTTAGATTAGCTTTCTCTTGCTAGTTTGTTTGTTTGTTAGATTAGCTTTCACTTGCTAGTTTGTGTTTGTTTGTTAGATTAGCTTTCACTTGCTAGTTTGTGTTTGTTTGTTAGATTAGCTTTCTCTCGCTAGTTTGTGTTTGTTTGTTAGATTAGCTTTCTCTTGCTAGTTTGTTTGTTTGTTAGATTAGCTTTCACTTGCTAGTTTGTGTTTGTTTGTTAGATTACCTTTTTCTCGCTAGTTTGTGTTTGTTTGTTAGATTAGCTTTCGTCTGCTAGTTTGTGTTTGTTTGTTAGATTAGCTTTCTCTTGCTAGTTTGTGTTTGTTTGTTAGATTAGCTTTCTCTTGCTAGTTTGTTTGTTAGATTAGCTTTCTCTTGCTAGTTTGTGTTTATTTGTTAGATTAGCTTTCTCTTGCTAGTTTGTGTTTATTTGTTAGATTAGCTTTTTCTCGCTAGTTTGTGTTTGTTTGTTAGATTAGCTTTTTCTCGCTAGTTTGTGTTTGTTTGTTAGATTAGCTTTCTCTCACTAGTTTGTGTTTGTTTGTTAGATTAGCTTTTTCTCGCTAGTTTGTGTTTGTTTGTTAGATTAGCTTTCACTTGCTAGTTTGTGTTTGTTTGTTAGATTAGCTTTCTCTTGCTAGTTTGTGTTTGTTTGTTAGATTAGCTTTCTCTCGCTAGTTTGTGTTTGTTTGTTAGATTAGCTTTCTCTCGCTAGTTTGTGTTTGTTTGTTAGATTAGCTTTCTCTTGCTAGTTTGTGTTTGTTTGTTAGATTAGCTTTCTCTCGCTAGTTTGTGTTTGTTTGTTAGATTAGCTTTCTCTTGCTAGTTTGTTTGTTTGTTAGATTAGCTTTCTCTTGCTAGTTTGTGTTTGTTTGTTAGATTAGCTTTCTCTCGCGAGTTTGCTTTTGTTTAAGTTTAGTCACTCCAATCTTTCGGGGTTCATCACAAGTTGAAATCCTGGTTTGTGATTTGAAACATCTGGTAACACAGTTCTCTGATCCGCTGCTCCTGACGTCTTTATGTATAAACCGTGAGATCTGATTGTGAAGCTGTCCATCTCCTCATTCTTCTGTTTTCTGTCGTTCTCCTCCTCCTCCTCTCCGTGTCTTTTGTCTCAGGTCCGTCTCGGCCGAGTTCAATGACACTGTGGATTTGAAAGGCATCACGGTGTATCGCTTCATGCTGCCGCCACAAACCTTCGCCTCCCCCGTGGACAATCCAGACAACCAGTGCTACTGCACAAACAACAAGACCACCATGAACTGCACCTTGGCCGGCGTGCTCGACATCAAAGCGTGTAAAGGTAGGTGTGTGTGTGTGTGTATGTGTATGTGTGTGTGACCACTGAAAACTTTGCTAATTGGCTAATTTGAAGTATGAGTCTGACAGAAGACCCAGTGACATCAGTTAACGTTAGCTTCTGTTTACTAGATTAGCTTTCACTTGCTGGTTTGCGTTCACATGCTAGGTTAATGTTACCCTTGTGAATTTGCATTTACTTTCTCTGTGTGCTTTTGTTCAGTGGGTTAGCTTTCACTTGCTAGGCTAGTTTTCATTTGCTAGTTCGCATTGGTTTACTGTGTTTTGTTTGCTAGGTTTTTTTTTTTTTGCTCACTGCTTTACATTCACTGTCTAGGTAAGCTTTTGTTTGCTAGTTTGTATTTTCCATCTGATAAGTATTTGTTCTGCAGCTAAGCGTCTTTCTGTTAGGTTAGATTTTCTTCGCCAGGCTAGCTTTCACACGCTAGGTTAGTTTTCATTTGCTACTTTGCGCTTATGTACTAGCTTAGCATTTGCGCTCGCTTGCTAGGTTAGTTTTTCACTTTTTCGCTTTGCGTTCGTTCACCGGGTTAGCCTTTTCGCGCTAGGTTATTTGTGGCTTGCTAATTTGCGTTCACTGTGTAGGTGAGCTTTTGCTTTTCTAGGTGATCTTTACTTCACTCGCTAGTTTAGCTTTCATTTGCTACGTTAGTGTTTCTTCACTAGGTTACTTTTTAAAAAAATTAAAAAAAACAGATAAACCAGACACCCACCAACTGGATGAACTCAGACTTGCCTTCAGCCTCCAGCTTGTACGGTGTGTGTGTGTGTGTGTGTGTGTGTGTGTGTGTGTTTCAGGTGCTCCTGTGCTCATTTCCCTCCCTCATTTCCTCCACGGCAGTAAGAAGCTTCTGGAACTCGTTCATGGTTTAAACCCGGACCCTGAGGAACACTCCACCTATCTGGACGTGGAACCGGTAAAAGTTCATGCTAGAGCATTAAACAGGGCAGGAGACAGCGAGCTTCACACCCTCTGCTTAGGGCGTTAAAGAAGTAGTTCCGGACTGTAGATGGGGTGAACTGTAGTCTGTGTTCGCCTGGTAGTTTGTGTTTGTTTACTGTGTCAGCTTTCGCCTGCTTTGTGTTTGTTTGCTAGGTTAGTTTTTTGCTTGTGAGTTTATGTTTGCTATTCGAGGTGAGCATTTATTCTGTAGGTAGTTTTCGCTTACATGTTTAAATTCACTTGTTAGTTTTCGTTTGTTTGCTAGGTTAGCTTTTGCTCGCTAGTTTCTGTTTGCTCGCTTGTTTGAGTCTTGCTAAGTTAGCCTTCACTTACTAGTTTGAGTCTGCTTGATAAGTTAGCCTTCACTCGCTAGTTTGCATTTGGTTGCTAGGTTAGCTTCTGCTTGCTAGTTTGTGTTTACGTGCTTGGTTTGCTTTCACTTGCTAGTTTTCATTTGGTTGCTAG
Organism: Cranoglanis bouderius; assembly: GCA_023630585.1. Classification (NCBI taxonomy): domain Eukaryota; kingdom Metazoa; phylum Chordata; class Actinopteri; order Siluriformes; family Cranoglanididae; genus Cranoglanis; species Cranoglanis bouderius. Next base: position 31,852,158 of record CM042538.1, read on the forward strand.
GTTAACTTTTGCGTGCTAGTTTGTGTTTACTCGCCAGTTTGAGTTTTCTTGCTAGGTTAGCCTTCAGTTGCTAATTTGTATTTGGTTGCTAGGTTAGCTTTGCTTGCTAGGTTAGCCTTCACTCACTAGTTTGCATTTGGTTGCTAGGTTAGCTTTTGCTTGCTAGTTTGTGTTTGTTTGCTAGATTTGCTTTTGCTTGTTAGTTTGCATTTGGTTGCTAGGTTAGCTTTTGATTACTAGTTTGTGCTTACATGCTAGTCTGAGTTTGCTTGCTAGGTTAATGTTTGCTTGCTAGTTTGTGTTTACTCGCTAGTTTGAGTTTGCTTGCTAAGTTAGCTTTCACTTGCTTGTTTGTTTTTGTTTGCAGGGTTAGTTTTTTGCTTCTGAGTTTGTTTGCTTTTATTTTGTTGGTAGTTTTCGCATGTTTACATTCACTTGCTAGTTTTCGTTTGGTTGCTAGGTTAACTTTTGCTCGCCCGTTTACTTTCACTTGTTGGTTAACGTTCACTTGCTAGGTTGTGTTTTCCTGCTAGGTTATTTTTCGAGTTTGGGTAAGCTAGGTAAGCTTTTATTCTGTAGGGTAATTTTCACTTGCTAGTTTGTGTGTCTTTGCTAGGTTAACCTTCGCTTGCTAGTTTGTGTGTCTTTGCTAGGTTAACCTTTGCTTGCTAGCTTGCTTTCACTTTCTGGTTTGCATTCATTTCGACTCATTGTCATTAGATTTGCTTGCTAGGTAAGCTCACGCACATTTCCGAGTGCTAAATCTAACGCGGTGCATTCTGGGTAATACTCACGTCGCTATGGTTTGCAAGAATAACCGTGTGCGTGGTGAACTGTTCTGCGTGTGTCTCAGATCACAGGCTTCACGCTGAGGGTCGCCAAACGCCTTCAGCTCAACATGATGTACGGCCCGTCCAAGGACATCAAGTGGGTTTCAGAACATAATCACAACAGGACACGTATCGATTTCTACATGTTTCTATATAACCTCACTGTCTTTCTGTCTCAGGATCCTTAATAAAGTGAAGGAGAACACCGTCTTCCCCATCCTGTGGTTAAATGAGGTCAGTGATGGTCACCAGGGTAGAATAAGTTCCTCAGCTCATCATTTACTTTTCATTTACCGTCCTAACATCTAGAGGTCGACCGATTGATGGGTTTTGCAGATGAGTCGGCAGAGACGACAGATTACTGGAACTATCGGTTATCGGTAAAAATCCACACCGATAGATATTTGCGTCCGTCGGCGGCTGAGAAGGGTCCACTGTCATTATACAGTACGAGAGCGGCCTCTAGAGGCGAAATAAAAACCATCACTGACAAATTTTGTTGTGTTATTTGAAGTGTTTTTTAAAAATTTTTTATTCATTTTGGACATCTCTATTTTTATGTGTTATTTGGAGTGTTACTTTTTGGTTCAGTTTGGATTTATATCTTTTATTTACTTGAATATTTATTAATAGTTAATATATATATATATATTAATATTTATATATTTATTTCATTTTAAAAAGTATAGCACATTTTCATGGGACAGTCAGTACTGTTTATTTTTGTAATAAAGTTCAGCAGTATTTTACTTTGAGTGTTATTTTTTCATTCAGCATCAATTTTTAAAACTATCGGTTGATTAATCGCTTATCAGCAGGTAGGTACCGCCCAACTTAGTTATCGGTATCGGTAAAATCTACTATCGGTCGACCTACACTAACATCCCTGTCTGTCTGTCTGTCTGTCTACCTATCTGTATGTATATACAGTATGTTCTATATATCTCTCTGCACTTCTATACATTCTGTATGTCTGTGTGTTCTATCTACCTGTCTGCCTGGATGTCTATCTTTCTGTCTGTCTGTCAGTTTGTTCTGTTTATCTCTCTACCTGCCAATACGTCATGCTTCTGTGTATCTGTCTAAAGCTTCTGTCTGTCTCTCTGTTTATCCACCACTATACCTGTCTGCCTGTCTGTCTGTCAGTTTATTATTATTTTTAATGATTTATTTCTTTACCTCTTGAAATCTGACGATACATAAGCGTAGATGTGATGTCTGTGTGTGTGTGTCTCTGTGTGTGTGTGTGAGTCAGACGGCGGCGCTCGATGATGACACGGCAAACAGGATTAAGGCGGAGCTCTTCTCCCGGATCGACACCCTGGAGACGGTGCAGATCGCTCTGATATCGGCCGGAGCGGTGATGCTGGTGCTGTGTCTGATCGGAGTGTGTGTGGTGAACCGCCAGAGTCGCACATCGTTCGTAGCGTAAAGCGCAGCGTGTTTACACACCGATTAACATCAAGACTGTAGCAAACGCTCCAGCTCAGGAAACCACAAACATTTCTACGCTAATGCAAGACGCATACGGACTCGCTTTCAATAAACACTTTACATTTTAATATTTTATTTAAACATCTATAAATATGTTAAAACCCTAAAAAAAAATAAAATAAAATTTTTACCCAGATTTTCCTCAAATTCAGCGAATCGGCCGAGACTTGTCTGGCTTGTGAGGTCTTTAGTTTTGCACTGGAGCTAACAGGCTAATGGCTAACGTAGCTAACATGTAAGCAACGCTTTATAGCTACCAGTTTAACGTTAATCAAACCCGAATCACATTCTTCCTGAACGCATAGAAGTGATTCAGATGACACTGAAGTTTGATTTGTGTATTTAATTCTGCTGTTTTATAAATAGGTTTAAATATAATTTGTGTTACTGAGACGAACGTCTTCTGAGGCGAGCGTGTGATGATTTAGCCGCGCGGTTTGCACAGTTTGCTAAAGTGGTGGCCGTCATCTCACATTTAGCTCCAGTGCAGAACGAAAGAGACGAAAACTTGGATAAATAGTTCCTTTAACGCTGTATGTTTTTAATAGTATATGTTTATAGTAATTATTCGGTACTTTAACGAACGAATTCTTTTAAGTATGAATATTATAAAACAAGTTTTATTTCAGTTTGCGACCAATAAAAAGAAGAATGTTAAAAAAATAATAATTTGGAGTCCTTTATTTTATTTTATTTTTATTTTTGCATAACGTTTGTGTGTAGTTCGAGTTAATGCTCATAAATAAATAATTATTTATTACATCAGAGTCCAGGATCTCTCTAGTACATTTCTCCTAAAACAACACCGCCACCTGCTGGACTTGTGTAAAACACCAACAACAAACATCTACTGGTGTAAGATTGTTGATAATAAATAAAAAATTGTTAATAATATTTTTTATTAATAGTGTTTTATGTAAGAGTGAGTCACCTGGTGAGTGTGGTTCCTTCTAATCATTGTAAAAGCCCACTTAAGCGATTGAATCCAAGCATATAGTTGACACATGACTCAATGAGACTCCTGAAATCAAGTTCTTCCTTTTTTTTCCCCCTTCATTATTTATTTTTTTTACTATTTACTGAATCCATCACAGACAGACTTAACAGCTTGAGGGTTAAAAGTGTATGAACCTCGCCTCAGAAAGGCCCGTCACCAGATTTCCTCCAGACGACTCCGTGTGTAAAGCTGAATGGTTTAAATGAAGAAGGTTTCCACCTGGAGACGTCAAAAAGCCCATTAAAAATCTGAGTTAAACCTTTTTTGTTAAAATTTTTTATTTTTTTTGCCACGAATAGGGATGATGATGGAGGTTAGTACAGTTCTAGCGCAGCCTCATCAACTTCCCCTTCCCCTTCCCCAGTTATACGGTGTTCATTTTGTTGAAAATGAATAACATTCATAAATATTGTGCACTCTCAATCCGATTTAAAGTCAGAGACAGGTTCTGTAGCTGTTCTCACGGCGTTATTACACAACGACAGTACACCTGGACTCTGATTGGTCAGAATCAGGTGTTGATTCATTTTCTATAACAGCAGCTCTGACAGTAGCGCAGGTTTATATTAATGCGATCGTTCTAACGATCGTCTTATGGTTTCTATAGTAACGGCTCATTCGCGAGGACCCGTACAGCGGACGCGGCGCTAACAATAAACGTTTGAAGTTTTCTCGAAGCAAAGGAAACGTTTATTTTAAATTTATGGAAGGAGTCTCCGGTGTCGGCGTCAGATGTCGGCGTTCTCTGTCTTCGGGATAGAGGAGTTTACGGTTTCTCTGTAACTTCGAGAGAGAGAGAGAGAGAGAGAGAGAGAGAGAGCTGGTGAGGGAACGACTGCTCATACCTTTGCTATGACGTAACGGGAACATTAAAGCTGAGGAATAAAACACATGGGGGACATGCTGTTATAGGAAAATAATCACCTTCGGAGAGGTAACAGTAACTCCACTGTTTATTATTTTATTATAACAGCACCACACACGCAGTGTTTATTACGTACGTATTGCATATATACTGTACAGTGTGTCAGAATTTTGAGTTGATGTCAGATGCAACCCGGATAGCATACATTTCTGTATGTACTACGGTACATATGGCTCAGTTCTGGCAATGGCAAAGGTCATATGGGCCGTATCTGGCCCTCACACAACAAGCCGGTTTTAGGCTTGTTTTGTCTGGGCCCACATCTGGCCCAGAAGCCAGCCACACTCAGGTTGAGTCATTGCCGTCATTCCATACGGTATGTGGGCCAGATGTCATTTGCTATCTACATTAAATTGGGTGAAACACATAGAAGCAAACTCTAGGACGTGAACGGTGTCTTGGTAAACATGGAAACGTACATAAACCAGTGTGCGACCACAGACAGAACACCGTGACTCAGGTGCAAGTGCCGGGGCTGATGGGAAACGTGGTAGAAAGACTAAAAACGTCTGAAAAGCCTCGTGCTGCTGAGACGTGAAGAGAAAACACACCGCGCTCATTTTACTGACCGTTTAATGCAAATATTCAGGCTGATAACATTAATAAATAGAAATACACAACATTCGTGACAACGCCGGAGAAAGAAAACACATTCGACATTCAAACCGCTTTTTCATCTACAGAAATGTTACAGGACCGTGATGCTGTTCATTCGTTTATTCGCGTGGTGTGAAAGTCAATCCTCTGCAGAACGGCAGATTGTGTCAGAAATGGAGAGAGAGAAAGGAATAAAAGGTTGTAAATGAGTGTTGGGGAGTGGCCGACTGTGACAGACGCCTCAGGAGACCGGTTTAACCCTTTCATCACTGTGTCATCTTCTACATGCGGGGGGGTTAATTACAGTGTAAATGCCGGGAGGTTCTTTTTCTAACACTGTATCTCACACAGGACCTTTTATAAAACTGTGTTAGCTGCATGTCACATGACCTCCTGCTTTTATCTGTAAAAATAACTGCTGTTGGTCATGTGATCAACACGTTCGTCTAAACACTAATAAAATATTATAATATTACATCTGTCTATCTATCTATCTATCTATCCATCTGTCTGTCTGTCTGTCTGACAATCTGTCATGTTTTTCTGTCTGTCTGACTTTCTATCTATCTATCTATCTTACCGTCTGTCTGTCTGACAGTCTGTCTGCATGTTTTTCTGTCTATCTGACTTTCTGTCTGTCTGTTTATCTATCTATCTATCTATCTAACTGTCTGTCTGTGAGTCTGTCTATCTGCCTGTCTGTCCCTAGTCTATCTGATAATCTGTCCACATGTCCGTCTCTCTATGTGTCTCACTGTCTGTTTGTCTTTAGTCTGCCTGATAATCTCTCTCTCGCTGTGTATCTATTTATCTATCTATCTAACATAACTTTCCATTTGTCTGTCTGTCTGTCTGACAATCTGTCTGCGTGTTTTTCTGTCTGTCTGGTTCTGTCTGTTTATACCTGTCTATCTGACTTTCTATCTAGCTAGCTAGCCCTAACTTTCCGTCTGTCTGTCTGTCTGTCTGCATGTTTTTCTGTCTATCTGACTTTCTGTCTGTCTGTTTATGTATCTGTATGTCTGTCTGTCTATCTATCTATCTATCTGACTTTCTGTTTGTCTAAGAGTTTGTCTGTCTGACTTTGTCGTTCTGTCTGTCAGTGTATCTACGTCTGTCTATCTGTTGGAACGTCCATCTGTGTACGTATCTATCTGTCTGTCTGTATTTATTTCTGTCTATCTGCCTGACTTTCTGTCTGTCTATCTGTTTGTTTGTCACTCTGTCTATCTTCTCCTTTACCTGTCTGTCTGTCTGTCTGACCTTTGACCTGTAATGAACAGGTTAGTCTGGACGTGACTGTAATTCCTTTTACAAAGTAAAGATATATCATTCCTAAATTCCTAAACCGAAGTCATTGTAGTTGTTGATTTTAAAAGAATCTAGTCGTCGTATTAAACCCATCTCCTGAGTCCAAATGAAACTGAAGTAATTAACACCATGCGCATGTTCACAAACACTTTACACAACAACAACAACAACAACAACAACAACAACAAAAGCGCTTTAAATAAATCTGTACACCTCACTTACACTGTGAATTATAAAGGGGGATCAGTGGACTAAATAACACACACACACACACACACACACACACACACACACACACACACACACACACACACACCTAGCTAACATTAGCGACACTGGTTACGTCACGTCATCAAGTTTGTGATTGGCTGATCGAATTTATCACAAACTGTTATAAACAACATGTGGTTAATGTCAGGTAAAGTATTGGGTTTGGTGATGAGGTTTGTGATTGGCTGGTTGAATTTAGCATAATCTCCGCCCAGGGTCATTAGCACACGTTGTATTGTGAACATGGGCAAATCCAAATTAGTGCCACTTGAGAGCATTTCTTTAAGATTTTGGACAAATTTGAAGATGGAGAAGGCGATCATTCTGTTTAACGCATTTTAACTAACAATCTTTAGTATCCTCTTTTATTTTTTTATTTCGTTTTTGACACTGCAACGGGTGTGGCTGCGAAAAGACGTGCTGATAAAGTAGAAGGCGAATAAAATAATATTTGCATCATCAATCTCTCTCGCTGTTTTTTCTCTAACATCTGTTACACAGCTGGATGTACGTTGGTCTCTCCTGCACATTTTCATCTCAGACCCTCAAACCATTAAATCATCTGCGCAGAATTCCCATTTCACAAGCAGAAAATTTTACAAGAGACGAGTGGTACGTTCCGCACCGCTAAACGGCTAGCTCCTGTCTGACTGGGACAGTTTAAACTGTGTGTGTGTGTGTGTGTGTGTGTGTGTGTGTGTGTTATCGTGATGTATTACAGTATGAGGGATTGATTTATTCACCACAAATTTGCCTCATTGCTCAAACACAGTCCTGAGAGGGTAAATCAGAGGAAGCTTCTGTTAGCCTTTGTTCTCCTCAGCGTCTGATATGGAAGATTTCGCTCTGACAAAAACTTGGGAGAAAAAATTTCCTAGAAAAGAGTCAAATTTACTGAAGAAACAGGAGCTGGAAACGTTGTAAAACATGTGGCAGGAGAGTTATTGCCTCACAAAATATACCAGCCAATCAGGTTCTAGTATGCAAATCACTGTGTTACTGTGTCACAAAATATAAACCTCAATCAGGTTCTAATGTGCACTCAACAAGAGCCAATCAGGTTGTAGTATGCGAATGAGCGTGTTACTGTGACACGAAATATAAGAAACAATCAGGTTGTAGTATGCAAATGAGAGGGTAATTTCATCACAATTACGTCCCAGAATGCAAGTGATCCCGTGTCACAAGATATAAGAGTCAATCAGGTTGTAGTATGCAAATCAGCCAATCAGGTTATAGTATGCAAAACAGTTTGTAGTATGCAAATCAACCAATTAGGTTGTAGTATGCAAATCAGGTTGTAATATGCAAATCAGCCAATTAGGTTGTAGTATGCAAATCAGGTTGTAGAATGCAAATAAGCCAATTAGGTTGTAGTATGCAAATCAGGTTGTAGAATGCAAATAAGCCAATTGGGTTGTAGTATGCAAATCAGGTTGTAGTAAACACATCAGCCAATCAGGTTGTAGTATGCGAATGAGCGTGTTACTGTCATACAAAATATAAGAAACAACCAGGTTCTAGTATGCAAATGAGAGGGTTATTTCATCACAATTAGGTTCCAGAATGCAAGTGATCCCGTGTCACAAAATATAAGAGTCAATCAGGTTGTAGTATGCAAATCAGCCAATCAGGTTATAGTATGCAAAACAGTTTGTAGTATGCAAATCAGGCTGTAGAATGCAAATAAGCCAATCAGGTTGTAGTATGCAAATCAGCCAATCCCATTGTATGCAAATGAGCCAATCAGGTTGTAATATGCAAATGAGTCAATTACCTTGTAGTATGTAAATGAGAGTATTACTGCATCACAAAATATAAGGACCAGTCAGGTTCAAATTTGCAAATGCTACCCATGTGACTTTAACAATTTGCATATTTATACATTATGAAAGTATGAAATAAATCCAAAGTGGATAAAACCGCTACTCGCAATGTTTATAAACATTTCTCTCTCTACCCGAAACACGTTTTGTTTTCGCACTGTTTGCTCTCCTCAATTATTTTTTTGTTCGTATAAATCATTAGAACACATCGTTCTTTAACGTCCTGAAACTTTTTAATTACTATTTAATTTTTTTTTCACTTAACACAACTATTGTAGAAGCGTAGCTAACAGCTAACAATTACTGTCCTCCTGCTTAATTACTAAAAAAATAAAAAATAAAATAAAATAAAATAAATTAAGACATGCTGTAGTTCATCACTGAGCTTTAGGGTGTGTGTGTGTGTGTGTGTGTGTGTGTGTGTGTGTGTGTGTGTATCACAGTCATCTGGTCAGCGTAACATCATGCAGGTTAAAAGCTCCTGTACAGAAACACCGGAGCGTAAAGACATCAGGTCCGTATTAGAGAAGAAATTTTAAAGTTCTCCTTTTTTTCCCTCCACACAAGTCATAAATCTCCTCCAAACGTTTCTGCTCATCTTCTGCATTCCTCTCCTCCATCATCTGTCCGTCCGTCTCTCCTTCCTTCTGCTTTATTTGGAAAACACGTTTCCCGTCAGTCCGCCGTTTTTGCATCCCGAAGATCTCAACAAGGACGAAGCTCAAGTTCAACCTGATCGTCCAGTCGCTAAGTTCATCATGTGATGTCGTCAAGGTTACCTCACGTTCGCTAGCTTGGCTAGTAAATTTAGCTACTGGTTTACAGAACAATATAGTTTAGCTGGATTGCTAGTAAACCTAGCTACTGATTTAATAGCTAGCATAACGTTAACTAGCCGACTAGCAAGGTTTTAATTACACAATATGATAGTTAAATCTACGTTAGCTATCTTGCTAATGAAAGTGGCCAATCGTATCTACACGATAAATGATTAGCTATTGTCCTAGCCAACTGGATTAACTAGCATGCTAGGAAACTTGACTCTGGTTTTGAATAGCAGAATAAAACACTATCTAGCTAACAAATGATCCCTAGTGATGTTTATTGCTAGCAAACTTGACTCTTGGATTTAATCAGCTTTAAAAATAACTTATCTAATGTCATCTAGCAAACTTTAGCTAATTTATTAGCTAGTGGTTTTGATCAGACCATAAATCAGACAATAATTGTTTACTTAACGTTATTTGTGGAAATAAACATGAAACTACCATAAACTAGAGTTAAAAGTAACTAAGCTAGGGACAAATATATAAGAGCCAATCAGGTTGAATATGCAAATAAGCGTGTTACTTCATCACAAATAATAAGAGCCAACCAGATTCTAGTATGCAAATGATGGTGCTATTATTTAGCTAGTTATCTGCGTAACATTAATGCACTGCTGCGTTTAGATAGCTGTCTAGCTTAGCTAATATTGCTAAACTATTATATGGTGTAATTAAAACCAGTATTTGTTTATGCTACATTAAGCTAGCAACGTAGCATCAGGTAGCTACCTGTCTAGCTTAGCTAATGTTGCTAAATTATTATAAATATGAAATGTAGAAATAACTAAAAAACAACGTAGTGACATTTGTGATTGGCTGATTAAATTCAACCTAAGCTCCGCCCTTGTTCCTGCCCCCAGGACCTCCTGTTAGTCCTCCTCGTTTCTCGCCGCGTTCTACTCAGCGTGTGGGTGGTTCCGTCGGTTCCGGCTCTTGCGGTTCTGCAGCAGTGGGTTGAGTTTCCCCAGGTCTCCTCGTGGATTCACCCGGAAGCTCTGCAGCTGCTGTCGTTCTTTGCAGTACTGCTGCATGGCGAGCGTCTCGGCCGGGCCCAGGACCGACGCCAGCTCTTTGGGTTTCCACGGCGACGAGCGCTTGTCGCTGAGCGTGCTCAGTAGCGCCTCGCTCAACACCTGAAGCCGGATCTTAGCGAGCGTCCTCTTGAAGCCGTTCTCCGTGGCTATGCAGTGATACAGGCCCTGATCGGAGAGCTGCACCGAGCGGATCAGGAGGCCGTGCTCCGTCGCTATGACGCGCTCGCTCATCTTCACCTGCAACACACACACACACACACACACACACACACACACACACACACACACACACACACACACACACCGTGACAGTGAGTGAAGAGCCAGTTTACACATCTAACATCTAAATGAGAGCTCAAGTGTGAGTATCATGTCTTTGCTACGCTTTTACGAGCTGCTAAGTACGCTATTAGCAAGTGTTAGCTAGCAAACAGTGATTTACTCAATGTTTTCTCATTGTCAGTTGTTAGCCTAAATGCTAATATCAGAAGAGGAGAATGGAATGAATGATGGTGGGTCGTTGGGTGATGTCTTGTTGTGTGTTGAACATGTGTTCCTGATCTGAGGGGAATTTCACCTCACCGTGGAGGCGCTAGCATGCTGTTTTGGCTAATCGACAATCTGAGGTAAAGCAGCCGGTGTTTTCACCTTCTTCTTCTTCTTCTTCTTCTTCTTCTTCTTCTTCTTCTCTCTCTCTCAGGGTTTTATAGAGAATTGTACTAGCGTTTATAAACGTTATACAGTTTAAAGTGTTTCAGATTAAAGTGGGAATACTTCTCCCTGAAACACACTGACGCTTCTGAAAGGATTTAAAAGCCTTTCTTTCTTTTTCTTTCCTTCTTTCTCTCTAATTATTTAAGTGTTTGTTTTTCCCTCCGTTTTTTCTCTTTTGGTTTCTCTTCTTCTTTGTTGTAATTATTTGTTACCTCGATTTTCCCTTCTAGAGTTTTCTTTCTTTCTTTCTTTCTTTCTTTCTTTCTTTCTTTTATTCATTTCTAAAATAATTTTTTCTTGTTCCTCTACTTTTTTTGCTTTATTTTTGTTTTATTTATTCCTTTCTTGTTCTTTCTTCCTTTCTTTCTTTCATTTGTTTCTAAAATCATCTTGTTTCTTGACTTCTTTGCTTGTTTATTTTATTCCTTTCTTTTTTTACCTTATTCTTTCTTTCTTTCTTTCTTTCTTTCTTTCTTTTCTTTCTTTTCTTTCAAAAATAATTTCTTTCTTTCTCTGCTTTTTTGCTTTCTTTTTGTCTTATTTATTCCTTTCTTTTTCCTCACCTCATTCTTTCTTTTTTCTCTCTTTCTTTCTTTCTTTCTTTCTTTCTTTCTTTCATTTATAAAATTATTTTTCTTGTTTCTCAATTGTTTTGCTTGTTTTATTTATTCCATTCTTTTCTTCACCTTATCCGTTCTTTCTTTCTTTCTTTCTTTCTTTCTTTCTTTCTTTCTTTCTTTCTTTCTTTCTTTCTTTCTTTCTTTTCTAAAATCCTTTTACTTGTTTCTCTACTTTTTTACTTGTTTAATTTATTCCTTTCTTTACCTTATTCTTTGGTTCTTTTGTTCTTTCTTTCTTTCTTTCTTTCTTTCGTTTGTTTCTAAAATATATTTTTTTCTTTCTCTACTTTTGTTCTTTATTTTTGTCTTATTTATTCCTTTCTTTTTCTTCACTTTATTGTTTCTTTCTTTCATTATTTTGTTTGTTCCTAAAATAATTTTTCTTTTTTCTCTACTTTTTAGTTTCATTTTTGTTTTATTTATTCGTTTTTCTTTACCTTTTTCTTTCCTTTTTCTTCCTTTCTACCTTTATTCTACTCATGTTCCCTTCCCTCTTTCCTTTCGCTCCATCATCCTTCCATCATTTTCAGCTTCATGCAAACACATAACATCAAGTTAAATCTCAACTCTCCTTTATTATGAATGGATGAGTCTGACTGGCTGAGAGCAGGATTAATGATGACTCAGAGGAGTGTAAATAACTGTTATATAATCACTGAGTCACTGTCAGGAGTCGGAAATTAAAGAGGTCACAGTGATTAGTGCTGTGTGCTTCAAGTTTGGGTACAAGTTCTGTAGTAGTGTGTGTGTGTGTGTGTGTGTGTGTGTGTGTGTGTGTGTGTGTGTGTGTGTGTGTGTGTGCTGACCTCTTTCCTGCGGTCGTTCTCTCTCTGGATGAGCCACTGCACGGAGGCTTGTGGTGATTTGGGTGAACATTCGAGAAACGTGGTGTTATACTTTACTCCATACTGAGACATCTCCACTGCGTTCCTGTAGGCTGAAACACACACACACACACACACACACACACACACACACACACACACACGATTTAGGAACCAAATATATAATTAAGCAGTGTGTGTTGCTGTGAAGTATAAGTAATGACAAACCTTTCAAGTTGAAGCCTCGACACTGCGTGAGTGGATTTCCGTGCATGATGTCCTGCCTCCTGCTCCTCCTGAAATCATAACCACATTCCAAATCACACACGCTCTGTTTAAAATACTGTGTGTGTGTGTGTGTGTGTGTGTGTGTGTGTGTGTGTGTGTGTGTGTACACACCTCTTTCCTGTAGGGTAGAATGGAGAGCAGCTCCGCCCATCCCAGGCGCAGTACGGGTCCCGGGCCAAACAGCAGTCTGCACACGCCGAGCCGTAGGCATGGCAACGGTGCAGGGACACCTGGGATACACCATACTCCGAACTCACGTACAGCTGTTGCTGTAATACAGACACACACACACACCCCGACACACACACACACACACACACACACACACACACACACACACACACACACACACACACGTTCAAGGCATACACATCTCACACAACAAAAACATTATACAAAAACCTCCATTCTCTCTCATTCACTTCTGAATTATTCATCCATTCATTCACAATATAAGCTGTCCACTCATTCAACCATGCTTCAATATCATTAATTCATTCATTTATCTATTCATCCATTCACAATATCATTTCGTTTTTCATTCATTCATTCATTCATCCATTCATCTACTCATTCACTATATAATTCATCCATCCGTCCATCAATCTAGTCATTCACAATATAATTTGTTCATTCATTCATCCATTATTTCATCGGTTGATTCATTATTTCATCTATTAATTCA
>CM042538.1:31872899-31875399 GCA_023630585.1 Cranoglanis bouderius
TTAAATAAATAATGGCTACGTGCTAGCTAGACGAATCATAATTTTAGCAACACGGGATCTTTTTGAAGCAATTTAACAACAGCTCTGAGGTAAATGTTGATGTTTGTGATTGTTTGGTATCATTTTTGCTGTCACTGTGTCTTTACATTGTCTATTAAAGATTTAGCAGCTGCATGCTAGCAAGATGACTCATCAGTTTAGCTATATAATGTATTTTCTGAATATTTTACCAACACATCTGAGGTAAATGTTGATGTTCCCGATAGTTTGGTCTCATTTTCACCGTCACTATGTCTGTCAATTGACAGTTAAAGAAATAATGGCTACATGCTAGCTACATGAATCATAATTTTAACCATAAAGTGTCTTTTCTTAGTCATTTAACAACACATCTGAGGTAAATGTTGATTGTTTGGTGTCATTTTCACTGTCACCGTGTCTTTACATTGCCTAATAAAGAATTAACAGCTAATTAACAGCCATCTTTTCTTAGTAATTGCCCAACATATCGGAGGTAAATGTTGACGTTCGTAGCTCTGTCTCATTTTCACTGTCACAGTGTCTTTACATTGTCTGTGTAAAATACATAAAGGCTATATTTTAGCTAGCTAAATTGTCACAAAGCTTTGTGTCCATATTTTTCAGTCACTCAGCTGCAACCCACTCAAAAATAAATGGAAGATGCACCATTTTCTGAGCTAGAATTTACTCATTCATGCTAATGTGATTCCCCCCCCCCCCCCCCCACACACACACATGGTGTAATTACTTATCATGGTCTCTGATGGCAGCACACCTCTATGTTTTATATATTATCATACATTTATACTTCTCTCAGCCAATCAGAACACACCATTACTAGGTTTATATTATAAGCTTTTGCTATATACTGTAGCTTTTGGACTGGGGGGTATGAAGTGATTTGTACCGCTGAGCCATTTGGAGTTGTGCTGGTCCGTCCTCACTGCATTCCTATTGGTCAGACTCCTAAAGATGGCTGCGTCTGTCCCCATGAAGTCGATGTACACGCCGGAGAAAAGCTCCTGATCTACGAGAGAGAGAGAGAGAGAGAGAGAGAGAGAGATTGTGAAAGAGAGAGAGAAACAGAGAGAGACAGACGGACAGATAGACAGAGAGAGTTAGTACATCAAAATGTGACTGTGTTTATGGAAATGACTCATATCCACTTCCTCTCTGTTTATCTTGCCAACTATCTATACTTTCATCTATCAGTAATGTGTGTGTGTGTGTGTGTGTGTGTGTGTGTGTGTGTGTGTGTGTGTGTGTGTGTGTGATTATGTGATGGAACATATGGTGAAAGCAGACATGTATATGTGTCTGTGTATGTGTGTGTCCTTCGTGGAATGTATGGCAAGTTCAGGCCTGAGTCTGTGGGTATGTTTATATGATATATGTTGAAAGTGTGTGTGTGTGTGTGTGTGTGTGTGTGTGTGTGTGTGTGTGTGTGTGTATGTGTGAAGGACATGTCTATGTTTGTGTCCATATGTTGGGTCGGCATGCGAGGTCAGACATGATGATGATGATGATGCATGTGTTTATATAATGTATAGCAAAAGTTGGCATATGTGTATATTAACACAACGTAATGAAAAAGCAGACACAAGGTTGTGTGTGTGTGTGTGTGTGTGTGTGTGTGTGTGTGTGTGTGTGTGTGTGTGTTCCAGCACTTACTGAGCATGACAGAGACGGTGTTAACTTGTGGGTTGAAGGAGCAGCGTCCTTTTCCCGACTCTGACTTCGAGGAGACATGAAACACTTTCTCCTAAAGAAACACACAACAACGCACCTGTAACATTTCTATACCGCACCTGTGACATTTCTATACCGCACCTGTGACATTTCTATACCGCACCTGTGACATTTCTATACCGCACCTGTGACATTTCTATACCGCACCTGTAACTTTTCTATACCGCACCTGTGACATTTCTATACCGCACCTGTGACATTTCTATACCGCACCTGAGACATTTCTATACCGCACCTGTAACTTTTCTATACCGCACCTGTGACATTTCTATACCGCACCTGTGACATTTCTATACCGCACCTGAGACATTTCTATACCGCACCTGTGACATTTCTATACCGCACCTGTAACTTTTCTATACCGCACCTGTGACATTTCTATACCGCACCTGTGACATTTCTATACCGCACCTGAGACATTTCTATACCGCACCTGTGACATTTCTATACCGCACATGTGACATTTCTATACCGCACCTGTGACATTTCTATACCGCACATGTAACATTTCTATACCGCACATGTAACTTTTCTATACCGCACCTGAGACATTTCTATACCGCACCTGAGACATTTCTATACCGCACCTGAGACATTTCTATACCGCACCTGTAACTTTTCTATACCGCACCTGAGACATTTCTATACCGCACCTGAGACATTTCTATACCGCACCTGTGACATTTCTATACCGCACCTGTAACATTTCTATACCGCACATGTAACTTTT